>PDNA01000077.1:0-137226 GCA_002573605.1 Polytolypa hystricis UAMH7299
TAATACAAATGAATTTTAATATTTAATATTTTATTTTAATAGCCAAAGAAATTTTTAAAATAATCTTAATCTAACTTTGTCTATTTTGAAATTTTTAAAAATTTCTTTATAATATAGTTTAACTATTTGAATATCTTTTAAGTCAGTAGAAAGAGAAGAAGAATTTTGAATTAATTTAAATATTATAACTATAACAAAGAATTTAGTATTAAATACTTCTAATTCTTTATTCAGATTTTAGAAATCTGGAATCTGGAATAAATTTTTATTTATCAGTACTATAAGCTAAATCTATTTCTTTATTTTTAGACCTATCTAAGTATATTGAAATAGAATTAGAATTTTCTATATTAATATTGTTTATTTCTTTCAGATATATTTCTATTTCTTTTTCTTTTGTCAAGCTGTTTATTTAAATATCTATTAAAGAATTTAGAGTATTTCTCTATAAAAAATAATAACTTATACTGAATTTCTTCAGTTTTTAAACTTGATAAATAGTCTTTAATCAAGAAACAAATTTTAAACAGCTGAGAAAATAGATTTTACTAGAATTACTAGTATTCTTATTTCAATCAGTATATTTATTCTAATCAAGTTTTAGTTCTTGATTATCTGATAAAAAGCTTATAGAACTTTTTTATTATTCATCTCAGCTGCTGTGTTACAAACCTACAGTGTATCCCCAGAATGATTGAATGGCAGGAGAGGTTGTCCTTAGAAAGGAGAACCCTGAGCTTGAATAGTTATATAATAATAGAAAAATCTAAAGCAAGACTTAACAGGATAGTTTATTTAAAACTATTTTAAGAGAATTTATCATAGACTATTTCAGATTATAAGAATTATATATAAAAATAAATCTTTATTTATTATTTAAAAGAAGTTTTTATAATTTCTTGTAATTATTTTATTTATTAATTTAATTTTTATTATAGTAATTAAGAATTCTATAATTCAGATCTGTAAAAGTATTTATATTTCTATTGTTTTATTAATAACTGCAGATTGCTTGTATCTTTTTATAAGAATTTATATTAATGTATTTTCAGTCTTGTCTATAGAGCTCTATTATTATAAGCTTTTAAAGTAATTAATTACAAGTATACCTGATATTTATTATATTTAAAACTTTTTAAATTTATATACTAGTTTTTTAATTAATCTCCAGTACCTTCTGTCTTAATTTATTATTAAATAATCAGTCTGAACTGTTCTAAATTATCTTAATTCTCTAATAATAATTACTTTTCTTAATTATTGAAAGAAATTAATAAAGAAATATATTCTATAGAGATAATATATTATTATTAAATATTTTTCTTACTTTATATCTTCAGTATTACTGAGTTTGATGCTATATATATATTTATATACAGAAATATCAGTACCTGTACTTTTTTTTATATTATTAAATAGAAATTATATATATAAACTTATCTTCAGCTAATTTTCTGAAACTTTCAGGAGAATAATTCAGTATTACAATATTATTTCAATTTCTTCATTAATATACTCAGATTATTTATTATTTGTAGGTAATAGATTATATAATATAATATTTTAATCTTTCAAGTTGCAAAGATATCTTTCTATAGGTCTGCCAGGAATTTAATTAAAAATAATAATATACAATATATTTCAATCTGCTATATCTAGCTAATCTAGTAAAATTAAGTCTATTTTGTAGAGCTTTAATTTAATTATCTAGATATAATAGTCTTACACTTTAATAACTTATATATTATTATTATTACTGTATTATTATTTATCAAGTATCTAAGTTAAACTGCAATTGAGTTTGAGAAATACTCAACTCACAACTCAAATTTGTTAGATTATCAAGTTAAGTTAATAAATATTCTGACTTGACTTAGTTAAGTTAGTATAAAGCAATATTGAGTTAAGTTGAAATTAAGTTATACCAGGATATTCTTAATATATATAACACTGTATAAGTAGTATACAGTTCAGTACAAAGTAAATAGAGCAATTAGATAAAAGAAAGATTATATAATAAATAGAACAGTTGCTATAATATTTCTTAAACTTGACTTCAGCTTTATATAAAATATTTTATATAGATATCTTCAATAATTTTTTTCTTTCTTGTCAACTGGGCTTTCTAGTCTAAGTTTAATATAGTTTAGAAATTTGTTTGTTGTAAATATTGAATATATTTGAAAAAAGTAGAATCTTATTTTTAAAAGAAATTACAGTTTATTTTGTGTATAATTTATATTAAATACTTTAACCTGCTTCTACTCTGAATCAGATAACTAAGTATTATCTTATATATTTGTCTCTTACAGAAATTTCTTGATAAGTATATGAAATTATAGATTCAGATTAATTTATTATTGTTATAAATTTAAAGATCAGATATCTTCAAACATGCAGTACAGCAAAAAATAAATAAGATAATTAGATAAATAGAGGTAGTACAAGAAACAGAAGAACTATTCTACTGAAAAAGAGATAATCCAAGCTAGTTATATTATTAATATAGTCATACTCACAATATAATAGTTATACTTATAATATAGTATATTATAGTGAGGATATATTAGAATTATATTAACAATAAAACAGGGTTATATTGTTGTTATAATCAAATATATATTTAAAAATAGATCTTTGCCTGTTGTCTAGAGAAGTTTTTATAATTCTTTACAATTATCTTTTTCTATTATTATATTTCTACTATTAATTAATATCAACTGTAGCAATCTAGAGCTATATAATTTGAATTTATAAGAATATCTATAATTTTATTACTTTACTATAACTGGAGCTTGCTTGTATTTTTTTATAAAAACTTATATTAAAGCTCAATCTATACTACAGTATTCTCTTATTTTAAGCTCTTGAAATAATTAACTTAAGTATTTCTGATATTTACTACTTTTCAAAGCTCTTTAAGCTCTTTTATTATTGTTAACTTATTCTCTATCTCAGCTCTACTGTTACAGACTAACAGGAATTATTAGTTAATAATAACTCAGAAGAAAGAAATACAGCAGAACTAAAAAAACTTCTGAAGCTGGAAATTATATAACAAAAACAGTAGACTCAGTAGACTTAATAGATCTAGTAAATTCAGATCTATAATATCTACACAATCTACCAGATCTACTACAGGTTTTTTATTATATATATAAAGAATATATTTCTCCTACTCTTAGAAATAGAAGTTTTCTACTTTGTATTCAATAACAATACTGATTTTAAACTTACTCTTAGTTCTAGATTACTAGCTATAACAGCACTGCAATTCTATTTTAATATTATATATACTCTACTTTTATATTCTATTAGGCCTTTTTTGATATATAGTACAAGGCTGTTCTTTAGCTGGATTACTTTATTTCTTTAGAGAAGTAGATTATCTCTTATCACTACAGTAAGTTAAGGCCTACAATACTGGCTTAGAGTAATAAGCAAGCTTAATGTATACTAGAGTATATTTTCTAAGAGTATTACAGACTTCTAAGATTTAGTTTAAATTCTGCCCTGTTTAATCAGACAAGGTACTTTATAATATATTAAATATCTATTTTTTGAAGTATCAGCTTGAAAGATATAAAACTATATCAAAGATTTTTAACTATATAAATTTATAAACTCTTTCAGAATCTTTTAACTATACAAGATTATAATAACCTCTTTATCTTTTAACTATACAAGATAAAGAATACCTTGTTAATTCAGGTAAGTATTATTCTAGTTTAGAAAGAACTAATTAATAGAAAGATATATCTACAGCAGTTACAGTATAAGTCTTACTGGCTTAAATTTAGAAGCTTGAAACTAAAGTTAAGAAGTAGTAAGAAATAATTAACTAGATATACAAGCATGCAGTTAATATTAAAAATTAAGTTATAGTACAATCTACAGGTTAGGAGAAAGAAAGTATTATAGAGAAAGTAAAAATCTAATCTTTTAACAGAACTAGAAACAGGCTCAGATCTTTTTTAGTATATTTTAAGATCTACTTTCAATTTAATACTAAGTTAATAAAGACTGATAAATATTTAGTAGCAGTATAATACCTGCAAGAAAAAGCAGCAGTATAAATATAATTCTATTTAATAATATAATTTAGTAGAAAAGATCTCAGAGATTTTATATTTATTGAAACTAAAAGAATTCTTGTAATAAAGAATTTCAGATTATTTAAAAAAATATTAACAGTAAATTTTAAAATTATTAATAAAGAAATAATAGCAGTACAGAAAATTAAATAGATTTGATAAATAAAAAATACAACTGAATATCTAGCAGAATTTCAATAACTAGCTGCAGTATTAAACTAGAATAATAGTATATTAGCAGGAGCTGTATACAACAGATTTAAAGAAAAAATTAAAAATAAGATAGTAAGATTAGAGGAATAACTTAATATACTATCTGAAATAATCAAGCATGCAGTATATATAGATACAAGAATTTGAAAAAAATACCTAAAATAAAAAGATTATAAATAGTTTCTAAACTATACTATAAAGCAACAGACATACAAAGAAAATTATAATCTTTATAAATTATAATCTATAGAACTAGATACAATTATAAAAAGTTAGAACTATAAAAAAGACAAGTTATATCAGAAAAAGTTATATTTCTTTTGCAAGAAACTAGAATACTTTACAAGAAATTGCTATAAGAAAAACAGAAATCAGCTATAATAAAAGCTGAGAGTAATTACAAAGAAATAATATTACTCTATTACTGATACTGGTAGAAATGAATAATAATTTCTATATACAACTAGAGCTGAAACTAGTGATACAGTAAATAAGTAGGACAAGCTACAAGAAATTATAGTAAAACAGATATTCCAAAAATTAATAGAAACTTGATAAGTAGAAATTGACAGTAAAGCAGCTGAATTAACTGAGATAATAAAAATAGAATATCTATTACCTGACTATTGAAATCTACACTGGAAAGAGTATAAGAAACAGCAAGAATTAGAAAATCTATAAAAAGATAATAAAAATTATAATTATTACTGGAAGAAGAAGAATTAAAATATTATAAATCTAAAATATTTATAATATTATAAATTTCTTATATTTGTATACAATTGCAAATGGTACAAGAAAATACAGGATAAGAAAATTCAGTAAATCAGAAATAATCTAATTTATTACTATTATAAACTGTATAGATATAATATAAAAGATTACAGATAATACAATAAAATTGAAGTATAAAAAAATATTTAAAAGATACTGAAATAGCTCAGTTTACAGAACAAAATAAATATTAAATATTTACAGTATAAAGAGATACATTGATCATTCTATTATACAGATAGCTGTTTATTTTACTAGAAAATAAAAGACAACCAGTACTATTCAGATCTACTGAAACAGTTAAGAGTAATCTAGATAAAAGAATTATAGCTAGAAGAATGTACAATTTCAGACTTTGATAAAGATAAAAATACAGAGTTACTGTAGAAGAAGATTATAGACTATATTTACTACAGAACAAATTAAAAAATAATTAATTACTACAATACTAGATTAAAAAATAATAATAAATACAGAGTCAGAGCACTGATTTAATTATTATATTAAATAAATAATTGCAGAATATATTACAAAGAAAAACAGATAAATAAATATTTTTTACAACTACTATAAAAAGTATAGATCAGTGATAAAAGCTATTCTAGAGAGCTAACTTTTATACCTGAAGAATAAATAGATTATCTATTGTATAATATCAACTATCTATAATATACAGAAATATTTTGAGTATACTGTATAGAAATATACAGAAAGCTAAAGTACAATACATGCAAAATTAATTATATATAGAGATTAGCAGAGCTAACAGAATATTGAAAAAAAAGATAATATTATTAATATAATAAAAATACTAAGTTATAAATATATTATAAGATCTAATACAAGAAAATACAGGCTAAGATAATAACTATAGATTTATAGCAGAGTAAAGCTAAAATACTATAAAACTGATTAAAAGAAAATAAATCTGGAGTATTTAAAATTTAAAAAGAACTAGTTAAGCAATAGATAACAGTATTTAAAAGAATTTTGAAAGATCTATTATAGAAATTAAGATAGAAAACTGATATTTTATAATTGCAGACAGAAAATAATAGTATTACTATAAATAAATACCTGTAAACAATATAACAGGATAGTTATTAGCTAATATAGATTAAAACAGCTACTTAGCAGTTACTGTAACCTTGAAAGAATATTATATATATACCTTGATTAATTCAAGAACAACTGAAATTCTTATAAATAGAAATTTTATAAAAAGAGCTGAACTATTGACAGAATTAAAGAAAAAACTATATTAATTAAATAGATTAGATAGAAGTCAGCTAGACTTTATACAATAAAAAATATATCTAAAATTATTAGTAATACAGAGATACTAAGAGCTTGTAAACTTTAATATAATTAATTTAAAGAATTATAATATTGTTTTAAAACTGCTTTAATTGAAGTTATACAACTCTGATATATACTAGTAAAAGAGAATAATAAGGCTAAACAGATATAAATATTTTCTAGTACTAAACTTAATACTGGAAATAATTTACAGTTTACAGAAAACTGAATATAAAGCTACAGTAATAGATAAGCTGAATAACTAAAGATAGACAGTATAAAAACAATTGATTGAATAGATAAATACTATTGAATATAAAAAAACTGCTGAAACTTTACTTGGAAAAATAAGCTAGAATATATTTGAAAAAATTAGAAAGATAGTACTCAAGAAATACTGGAACTATAGAGAAATATTTAAAAAGAAAAAACTGTTTAAAAGTTTACTAGAATATAGAAAATAGAACTATAAAATACTATTGCTAGAAGAAAAAGAGCTGATATATAAATTAATATATTAACTGAATAAAAAAGAGCTAAAGGAATTATACTAATATATTAACAAGAATTTAAAGAAAGAGTTTATCAGACTATTAATATTATTAGTAAAATACTTTATTATTTTTATACTAAAAAAAGATAGCAAGTTATAACTGTATATAAATTATTAATAATTAAACAGTATTACAATTAAAAACTGATATTTATTACTATTAATTAAAAAGATATAAGATTAATTTCAAGAAATTAAATAGTTTACTTTACTAGATTTAAAAGCAGGATACAATTAAATTAGAATTAAAGAAAGTAAGAAATAGAAAACAGTATTTTAAATATACTACAGATACTTTAAGTACTTGATTATACTGTTCAAGTTAATTAATATATCAGTAATATTCTAAGTAATAATTAACAAGTTTCTTTATAAATTTCTGGATAATTTTGTAGTTATATATCTAAATAATATTCTGATCTTTACTGATAGTATAAGAATGAAATATACTGAAAAAGTAAAGATAATATTTAACAGGCTATATAAAAAAGATATACTGTTAAAACTAGAGAAGTATAAATTCTTTAAAAAGAAAATCAAGTTTCTAAAATATATTGTTACTACAGAGAGTATATAGATAGATCTAGTAAAAATTTAAATAATAGAAAAATAGCTGATACTGAAAACTGTAATCAAAATTCAGGTATTATACAAATTTATAAATTACTACTGACAGTTTATAGAAGAATTTTCAGATCTAATAAAATTCCTTATATCTCTTTTTAAAAAAGATATTGAATTTTATTAGAGAGAATAACAGCAGAAAGTATTTAAAATTATTAAAAAAGCTTTTCAGAAAAGAGAAATACAGATATATTTCAATTTTATAAAATCTATAATTATAAATACAGATATATTAAATTGTATAATAGAAGCAAGATTATAGCAAGAAAATAATTAAAGAAGAAAGAAACTGATTGCTTGCTATACAAGATTAATAATATCAGCTAAACAGAACTACAATATTTATAATAAAAAACTACTTGTAATAGTAGCAGTATTGAAGAAATAGTAAGTATATTTAAAAAATATAAATTATCAGGTAATTATAATTTCAGACTATTACAATCTTCAATACTTTACAATTATAAAGAAATTAATATAATGTCAAGTTTATTAATTAAAAACTTTAGCAATTTATAATTTTAAAATATAGTATTGCAAAGGAAAGAATAATACTTGAATAAATATATTAAGCAGGCAGTTGAATCTGATAATAGCTTATAAAGAGAAATAAGCACTTTTTAAAACTGCAGAAGATATAAATACTCTAGTTTTTAATTACTAGATTTTAAAAGCTATATAATTGATCACTATATTAGTAGAGTTCAAAGATAAATTACAAACTCAAATATAGAATAATTTTACTGTATTGAAGATTAAATATAAAAATAAGTTTAAAAATAGCAATAGATTGCTATTATATAAAGAACTGATTTATATTCTACTGAAATTGAGAAACAGAATTTTTCAAGAAAATTATAACAATTTAATAGCAGAATATTTTGAAGTTGAGAAAATTCAGAAAAAAATTTCAAGAAATTATTATTAGCCAGAATTATAAATATTAGTCAGAGATTATATATAAAACTGTAATTGTATATAAAATAAAGTAAATTAATATAAAAAATATAGCTTGCTACAGCTAATACTTTATTTATAAGTACTATAGAAATTGATAGCAATAGATTTCATTGTAAAGTTATTGAAATTTAAAAAACTGTAAATAAAAATAGAGTATGACTCTATTCTGACAGTTATAAATTAATTAACTAAATATATATACTTCTTACTGTTTATTGAAGGAATATCAGCACTAGAAATAGTATATATACTATTACAGAATATATTTATAAATTATAAATTATTTAAAAAAATTATTTTAAACAGAAATCTGAAGTTTATAGAATATTTCTAGAGAATATTTATAGTATATTTAAATATAAAATATCAGGCTACAATAGTATACTATCTACAGGTAAATAGATTGATAGAAAGATTGAACTAGACAATAAAGCAATACTTACAGAATTATATAAATAACTAACAAGATAATTGAGTTTTATTATTACTGACAGTATAAATTGTCTACAACAGTTTAAAGCATGTAATAACAGAATATATACTATATTTTGCAAATTATAGATAAAAACTAGATATTCTACAAATACTATAATACACAGAAACAAGAATATATCTAGAAGAGATAAAAGTTTAAAAACTTTGAAAATTGCACAAGCAACTGCAACTGAACTTGAAATTCTACAGTAAATAAATAAAATATTACTACAACAAGAAATGCCAGAAGATGCCAGTTTTTAAAGAGAAAGAAAAAGTATATCTTTTATAAAAAAATATAAAGATAAAATAACTAAGTGACAAACTTAATTATTGAAAACTTAGATTTTTTAAGATTTTAAAATAAATTAGACCAGTTATATATAAACTTACTTTATTAAAAAAAATATAAATATATCTGACTTTCTATATTTTATTAATTGAAAAAGTACTTCAAAATATTAAACAATATTTATTTAAAGTTAAGAATAAAGAACTGAACAAATACAAAGTTAAGGAAATTCTAGAAAATACAGTATTAGAAAACAAACAATACTATTTTATAAAATAGAAAGAATATCTACAGTCAGACAGTATTTGAAAATCTATTAAAAATTTGGAAAATATTCAAGAAATATTGCAGTACTATTAAAAGCTGTAAAGTTAAAACTAGAAGAAGAGAAAATATTACTGATAGTAGCCAGCAAAGCTTGCAGTTTATCTGTAGCTATAATTTCAATCTGTTTTCTTTTATTTTCCTCCTCTTCTAATTTTTCTAATTTTTTGAAAGTTTGGATATCAGATTCAAGAAATTTGCCTGTACAGTTATTTAAGAACTTTTCTTGATTACAAAGATAACAGTTTCAATTTATAGATTCTTGACAAGTAGTAAAGAGATAAGTCAGCTTATTATCTAGATAAGTAATATTAGTATTGTATTGAGCCTGCTCCTCTTCTGTACAATATTTATCAGCTTTGATTTTATTACAAGTATAATATAATTTATTCCAGTCAGAGTAGAGAACAAAGTTTAAGTTATAAATACAGGATTTATTCTGATAAATATATTTACTATAATATTTATTGTATTTCAATATAATATAAAGTTTCTTAGATTGTTTACAATAATAATATAGAGAAGATATAATAATATCTAGATATTTAATATCAGCAGTATAGATCTTGTTAGAAGTAGTATAACTGGGTGCTATAATAAATATATCTCAGAAACTTACAGAAAAAGAAAAATAACTACAAGAAAGTAGAACAAGTAATAGTTATAAAGAAATAAAATTGCTGGGACAGCTTACTAGAGAAGAAGAAAATAATATTATAAATTAACAGAAATTATTAATTAATAATAATCTAGAAGAAAAAGATATAATAGAACTAGAAGAACTTCCAGAGCTGAAGATTATATAATAAAAAAGTTATATAATAAAAACAGTAAATTCAGTAGACTCAGTAGATCTAGTAAATTCAGATTTACTATATCTATACAATCTACTAGATCTACTACAGGTTTTTTATTATATATATAAAAGATATATTTTCCCTACTTTTAGAAACAGAAGTCTTCTACTTTATATTTAATAATAATACTGATTTTAGACCTATTCTTAGTTCTAGATTACTAGCTATAACAGCACTGCAATTCTACTTTGATATTATATATACTTTATCTTTATATTCTATTAGGCCTTTTCTAATATACAGTGCAAGGCTGTTCTCTAGCTGGATTACTTTGTTCCTTTGAAGAAATAGATTATTTTTTATCACTACAGTGAGCCAAGGCCTACAATACCAGCTTAGAGTAATAAGCAAGCTTGGTATATACCAGAGTATATCCTCTAAGGGCATCATAGACTCCTGAGATTTAGTTTAAGTTCCACCCTGCTTAATTGAACAAGGTACTTTGTAATATCTACCAGTACAGAATTCTCTGACCAAGTCAGGTCTCACTTCTAATATCTATTAAGTATTACTTTTCTTGGTATACTCTCTTTATTTAAATAGAGTACTTTAAATAACTGGTACATTATCTATTCAGATATAAGATTACTATTATTGAAAGACTGATACTTAGTAGTTAAAAATAACTAGTTATATTCAGAGCAAGCCTGTAATCTAGGCTTTTTTATATTAGAATTTTCAATAGTAGTTATATTTTAATAAAGCAGTAAGGGCAAACAAGCTCTGATAAATCTTATTTTATATATAATATAGAGATAATATAAAATATTCAAGCCAGATATCTGGGAACTAGTTTAAAGATCTATTTAAATATACAAAATATTCTTGTATATAAAAGGTTTTTTAAAAATTGAAATATCAGATAGTAGTAAATCAATATCAAGTAATTAAAAACAGGTCTGTCTGTTTCAAGTACTGCTAATATATTAAATACTGACAATACTGATATCAAGTACTCCATATAGCTGAATAATTACTTTGAGACTAATTAAGATATAATATTATCCTTTTTCAAAGTATTTGAACAGGCTATTGTTGAATTCATATATACAGTATAGCATAGCTATTTATCCAGAGTAAAAAACTACTATTTAAAGAAAAGATTTAAGATACTGCAGTCTGAATATATAATTCTATCTACTTTATAAGTAAAACTATTCTTACTGATTTGAATAGAAATAACTGATATGATATTTTTTCAACACTATCTATTAAAGAATATCTTTCTATTAGCCTGGATAGCTGAACCAGTTTCTTTTAATAATTCTTTCTTACAATTATAGTATATTTTATCAACAATAATTGAAAACTCAAAGAGCTATTTCTTATATTTAAATATATTCTATATGACTACAGTAGTAAAAACTGATAAAAATTATATTACAGATATTGAAGCAGTACAGTAAATAAGATTATATCTTTACTATTACTACTAACAGTGTCTTTAATAATAAAATATTAATAAAGTATCTCTAAAGGAAGATATAATATATATATAGTCTATAAAATTGAACTTTCTGTAAAGAAACTCTTCTTATCAATAAAGGTGGACCTGCAGAATAATGAGATATTGCCTATATAAAATAATAAAGAGCTGAGTGAACCAGTAGAAACAAGTATACTGCAGACTTTATCAAGATAAACTTTTTTAAATATTATTCTGAAACAATATCTTTTTTCCTAGTTCAGATAAAAGACTAACAGTATAAAAATATTCAATAATTGATTTTTTATACCAATACAAGCTCTCAGACAGGCAGTCTTTAAAGAATTGTAATACAATTGTTAATAAATTCTATCAAGCAAGCAAAGCTTTTAAAACAAGATGTATAGAACTCTATATATAATTGTTAGAGGTAGGACCTGACTTGGTCAGAGTATTCTGTAGTGGTAAGGCTGAGATGAGAAATAGATTAATAATAATAAAGGGGCTTAGAGGGCTTTGAAGAGTAGCAAGTATCAGGAGTACTTGAATTAATTATCTCAAGAACTTAAGACAAGAAAACACTGTAGTATACTTAAAAAGAATTCTATTATCTTTTCTCTCAGCTTTCTATTGCTATAAATTATTTAAACTGTCTTGAAAAGCAGAAACAGTTTTTGAATATAAAAACTAGTAAATTCATTCAATCTGATATACAAACTATTGAGAAGTTAGAAAAATTAAAGAAGAAAGAAAATAAAAGAAAATAGATTAAAGTTTCAGCTACAGACAAGCTGTAAATTTTATTAACTATTATCAGTAATATTTCTTTTTCTTTAAATTTCAATTTTATAACTTTTAATAGTATTACAATATTTCTTAAATATTCTCTAAATTCTTAACAGGTTTTTAAATATTGTCTGACTGTAGATATTCTTTTTATTTTATAAAATAATATTTTTTTTTTTCTAATACTGTTACAAAGTACCTTGTCTGATTAAGCAGAGCAGAATTTAAACTAAACCTCAGAAGTCTGTAATACTCTTAGAAGATATACTTTGATATACACCAAGCTTGCTTATTATTCTAAGCTAGTATTGTAGGCTTTGGCTCACTGTAGTAATAAAAGATAATCTACTTTTCTAAAGGAACAAAGTAATCCAGCTAAAGAACAGTCTTGTACTGTATATCAGAGAAGATCTAATAAAATATAAAAGTAAGATATATATAATATCAAAATAGAATTGCAGTGCTGTTGTAGCTAATAATCTAGAACTAAGAGTAAATCTAAGATCAGTATTATTATTAAATACAAAGTAGAAAACTTCTGTTTCTAAAAATAAGAAAAATATATTCTTTATATATATAATAATTTCTTTAGTAGATTTGATAAATTTAGTAAATAAATTTACTAGTACTATTAAATCTATTATCTGTAAATTTGGTAAATCTAGTAGATAAATCTATTAGTACTATTAATTCTACTACTTTAGATTATATAATTTTTCAATTATATAATTTTTAAGTTTTATTGATTTCTTTATTCTACTGTATTTCTATTTTTCTGAATTATTATTAATTAATAGTCTCTGTCAGTCTGTAATATTATTTTCTTTTTTTTTAATAAGCTGTCCCAGCAATCTGTCTTTTTCTTATAATCTATACTGTTTTTACTTTTAATTATCCTTCTTTCTTTTCCTTGTAAGTATCTTCTGAGATGTGTTGATTATAGTATCTAGCTGTACTGCCAAAAATCAAGCTTGAACTGCTGATATTGAGTATACAGGTATTATTATATCTTTCCTGTACTATTATTGTGAACAAAGAAAAATGCCTTGTATTATCTCTGAAAGCAATAAATATTATAATAAATATATTTAATCAGGTAAATTGTGCATTTCAGAAAGGAAATTTATTTCTTGATCTAAATAGTTCAAACTGCACTGTACCTGTAATAAAATTAAATTAGATAAAAAACTTATTTATAAGAAATTCTGCTATTTTTTCTCTCAGCTTTCTATTACTATAAATTATTTAAACTATTTTAAAGAGCAGAAACAGTTTCTAGATACAAAAGCTAGTAAATTTATTCAATCCAATGTACAAACTTTCAAAGAGTTAGAAAAACTAGAGAAGGAGGAAAATAAAAGAAAACAAGTTAAAATTATAGCTACAGATAAACTGCAAGCCCTGCTAGCTATTATCAGCAATATTTTCTCTTCTTCTAGTTTTAATTTTACAGCTTTTGATAATACTGCAATACTCTCTGAGTATTTTCTAAATTTTTAATAAATTTTCAAGTACTGTTTAACTATAGATATCCTTTCTATTTTACAAGATAGTATTATTTATTTTCTAATACTGTATTTTCTAGAATTTCTTCAACTTTATATTTATTCAGTTCTTTGTTCTTGATTTTAAATGAATATTATCTGGTATTCTAAAGTGCTTTTTCAATTAGTAAAATATAAAAAATTAAATATATCTGTATTTTTTTCAGTAAAGCAAGTTTGTATATAATTGATTTAATCTATTTTAAAATCTTGAAAGGTTCAAGTTTTTAATAATTAAGTTTGTTATTTAATTGTTTTATTTTTATATTTTTTTATAAAAGATACATTCTCTTCTCTCTTTTAAAAACTAGTATTTTCTGATATTTCTTATTATAATAATATTTTATCTGTTTACTGTAGAATTCCAAGTTCAATTGCAGTTGCTTATACAATTTTCAAAGTTCTTGAACTCTTGTTTTTCCTAGATACACTCTTGTTTCTATATATTATAGTATTTATAGAATATCTGGTTTTCATCTATAATTTATAAAATATAGTATATATTCTGTTATTATATACTTTAAACTGTTGTAAGCAATCTGTGCTATCAGTAATAGTGAAACCTAGTTATTTTATTAGTTGTTTATATAATTCTGTAAGTATTACTTTACTGTTTAATTCAATCTTTCTACTAATCTATCTGCCTGTAGATAGTATACTATTGTAGTCTAGTATCTTATATCTAAGTATACTATAAATATTCTCCAGAAATATTCTATAAACTTTAGATCTTTATCTAAGATAATCTTTTCAAATAATCTGTAATTTATAAATATATTTTATAATAGTATATATACTATCTCTAGTGCTGATATTTTTTTAATAAATAATAAAAAGTATATATATTTAGTTAATTAATCTGTAACTGTTAAAATAGAGTTATACTTTATTTTTATTTACAGTTTTTTAAATTTTAGTAACTTTATAATAAAATCTATTATAATCAATTTCTATAGTACTTGTAAATAAAATATCAGCTATAACAAGCTATATTCTTTATATTAATTTGCTTTGTTTTATATACAATTACAGTTTTATATATAATTTCTAACTGATATCTATAATTTTAGCTAATAATAGTTTCTTAAAATTCTTTCTTAGGTTTTTTCAACTTTAAAATATTCTGCTATTAAATTGTTGTAATTCTTCCTGAAAATTCTGTTTTTTAATTTTAATAGAATATAAATCAGTTCTTTGTATAATAGCAATCTGTTGCTATTTTTAAACTTGTCTTTATATTTAATCTTTAATACAGTAAGATTATTCTGTATCTGAGTTCATAATTTGTCTTTAAACTTTACTGATATAGTGACCAATTATATAGCTCTTAAAGCCTAGTAATTAAAAACTAGAGTATTTGTATTTTCTACTGTCTTAAAGAGTGCTTGTTTTTTTTTATAAGCTGTTATTAAATCTGACTGCCTGCTTAATATATCTATCTAAGTATTGTCCTTTCTTTTGCAATACTGTATTTTAAAATTATAGACTGCTAAAGTCTTTGACTAACAAGCTTGATATTGTATTAACTTCTTTATAATTGTAAAATATTGAAGATTGTAATAGTCTGAAATTATAATTATCTAGTAATTTGTACTTTTTAAATATACTTATTATTTTTTCAGTGCTGCTACTATTGCAAGTAGTTCTTTATTATAAATATTGTAATTCTATTTAATTAATATTATTAATTTTATATAACAAGCAATTAGTTTTTTTTTTTTTTAATTATTTTCTTGCTGTAATTTTATTTCTATTATATAATCTAATATATCTGTATCTATAATTACAGGTTTTATAGAATTAAAATATATTATATTTCTTCTTTTCAGAAAGCTTCTTTAATAGCTTTAAATACTTTTTGCTGTTATTCTTTTCAATGAAACTTGATATCTTTCTTGAAAAGAAATATAAGAAATTTTATTAAATCTGAAAATTTTTCTATAAACTGTTAGTAGTAGTTTGTAAGTCTGTACAATATCTGAACTTTAATTACAGTTTTCAATATCAGCTACTTTTCTATTACTTAAATCTTTGCTAAATCTATCTGTATATCTTCTGTAGTAATAATATATTTTAGAAATTCAATTTCTTTTTTAGAAAATTCATATTTCTCTGATTTCAACAGTATATCTTTTTCTCTTAACCTGTTAAGTACTATCTTCACTTTTTCAATGTATTTTATCTTTATATTATCAGTAACGATCAGGATATTATTCAGGTACACAATTATAAAATTGTCCAGAAATTTGTAAAGAAGTTTATTAATTATTGCTTGAAATATTACTGGTATATTAATTAGTCTGAACAGTATAATTAAATACTTAAAATATTTATAGTATATTTAAAACACTGTTTTCTATTTCTTACTTTCTTTAATTCTGATTTAGTTGTATTCTGTTTTTAAATTTAGTAAAGTAAATTATTTAATTCTTCAAAATTAATCTTGTATCTCTTCAATTAATAGTAACAGATATCAATTTTTAATTATAATACTGTTTAATTGTTAATAATCTATATACAGTTATAACTTGCTATTTTTCTTTAATATAAAAATAATAGAGTATTCTGCTGATAATATTAATAATCTGATAAATTCTTTCTCTAGATTCTTGTTAATATATTAATATAATTCTTTTAGCTCTTTTTTATTCAATTAATATATCAGCTTGTATATCAGCTTTTTTTCTTTTAGTAATAGTATTTTATAATTCTATTTTCTATATTCTAGTAAACTTTTAGACAGTTTTTTTTTCTTGAATATTTCTCTATAGTTCTAGTATTTCTTAGATACTATTTTTCTAACTTTCTTAGATATATTCTAGCTTATTTTCCTGAATAAGATTTCAGTAGTCTTTTTATATTCAATAGTATTTATCTATTTAATTGATTATTTTTATACTATTTATCTTTGGTTACTCAGTTTATTTATTGCTGTAGTTTTATATCTAGTTTTCTATAAACTGTAAATTGTTTCTAGTGTTGAGTCTGGTACTAGGAAATATTTATATCTGTTTAGCTTTATTGTTCTCTCCTGCCAGTGTATATTAAAATTATATAGCTTTAACTAAAGCAGTTTTAAGACAATATTATAATTCTTTAAATTAGTTATATCAAAGTTTACAAGTTCTTGATATCTCTGTATTATTAATAATTTCAGGTATATTTTCTATTATACAAAGTTTAGCTGACTTCTATTTAATTTACTTAGTTAATATAGTTATTTCTTTAATTCTGTTAATAGCTCAGTTTTTTTTATAAAACTTCTGTCTATAAGAATTCCAGTTGCTCCTGAATTAATTAAAGTATATATACAGTATTTTCTCAAGATTACAGTAACTGCTAAATAGCTATTTCAATTTATATTAGTTAATAACTGTTCTGTTATATTGCTTATAGATACTTGTTTATAGCAATACTGTTATTTTTTATTTACAGTTATAAAGTATCAGTTTTCTATTTTAATTTCTATAATAAATCTTTTAAAATTCTTTTAAATACTGTTATCTATTGCTTGACTAGTTCTTTTTAAATTTTAAATATTCTAGATTTGTTTCTTTTTAGTCAGTTTTATAGTATCTTAGCTTTACTCTGCTATAGATCTGTAGTTATTATCTTAGCCTGTATTTTCTTATATCAGGCTTTATAATATATTTATAACTTAGTATTTTTATTATATTAATAATATTGTTCTTCTTTTTAATATTCTGTTAGCTCTGCTAGTTTTTATATATAATTAATTTTATATATATTGTACTCCAGCTTTCTGTATATTTCTGTACAGTATATTCAAAGTATTCCTGTATATTATAGATAATTGATATTGTATAATAAGTAATCTATCTATTTTTTAAATATAAAAGTTAGCTTTCTAAAATAGCTTTTATTACTGATCTGTACTTTCTATAATAGTTGTAAAAAGTATTTATTTACCTGTTTTTCTCTGCAGTATATTCTACAATTATTTATTTAATATAACAATCAAGTCAGTACTTTAACCCTGTATTTATTGTTGTTCTTTAATCTGATATTATAGTAACTGATTATTTTCTGATTTATTCTATAGTAAATATAGTCTATAATCTTCTTTTACAGTAATTCTGTATTTTTATTCTTATTAAAGCCTGAGATTGTATATTTTCCTAATTATAATTCTTCTATCTGAGTTGTTTTTAACTGTTTCAGTAGATTTAAATAGTACTAGTTGTCTTTTACTTCCCAGTGGAATAGACAGTTATCTATATAATAAAATAACTAATATATCCTCTCATACTGTAGATATTCAATATTTGTCTTGTCTTGTAAACTGGGCTATTTCAGTATTTCTTGAATATCTTCTTATACTTTAACTTCATTACATTGCTTGCAATCTTTTATATTATATCTGTACAGTCTATAATAGTAGTAGATTGAATTATTTTTAATTTACTGAATTTTCTTATTCTGTATCTTCTCATGCCATTTGCAATTGCATGTGAATGTAGGAAATTTATAGTATTATAGATATTCTAGATCTGTAATATTTTAGTTCTTCTTCTTCTAGTAATAATTACAATCTTTACTATTTTCTTGTAGATTTCCTGACTCTTGCTGTTTCTTACACTCTTTCTAGTATAAATTTCTGTAGTCAGGTAATAGATACTCTATCTTTATTATCTCAGTTAACTTAGCTGCTTTACTGTTGATTTCTGCTTGTCAAGTCTCTATTAGTTCTTAGAATATCTGTTTTATCATGACTTCTTGTAGCTTGTTCTACTTATCTACTGTATTACTAGTTTCAGCTCTAGTTATATATAGAAATTGTTATTTATTTCTACTAGTATTAGTAGTAAAGTAGTATTATTTTCTTGTAATTGCCTTCAGCTCTTGTTATAGCTGGTTTCTATTTTTTTTATAGTAATTTTTTACAAAGTATCCTGGTTTCTTGTAAAAGAAATATAACTTTTTCTAGTATAGCTTATTTTTTTTATAGTCCTGGCTTTTTATAGTTATATCTAACTCTATAAATTGTAATCTATAAAGATTATAGTTTTTCCTGTATATCTGTTACTTTGTAATATGATTTAAAAACTGTTTATAGTTTTTTTATTTTAAATATCTTTTTCAAATTCTTGTATCTATATATATTATATATTTAATTATCTCAGATAGTGTATTGAATTGTTCTTTCAACTGTATTATTTTATTCTTGACTTTTTCTTTAAGCCTATTATATACAGCTTCTGCTAATATACTATTATTCCAGTTTAATACTGCAGCTAGTTGTTGGAATTCTACTAGATATCTAGCTGTATCTTTTATTTATTAAATCTATCTAATTTTCTGTACTGCTGTTATTTCTTTATTAATAATTTTAAAATTTACTGTTAATACTTTTTTAAACAGTTTGAAATTCTTTATTACAAGAATTTTTTCAATTTCAATAGATATAAGATCTCTGGAATCTTTTCTGCTAAACTATATTATTAAATAAAATTGTATTTATACTGCTACTTCTTCTTACAGGTATTGTACTGTTATCAAGTACTTATCAGTCTTCATCAACTTGGTATTAAATTGAAAGTAGATCTTGAAATATACTAAAAAAAGTCTGAGCCTGCTTCTAGTTTTATTAAAAGATTGAATCTTTACTTTCTCTGTAATATTTTTTTTTTCCTGGCCTGTAAATTATACTGCAATTTAATTTTTAATATTAACTATATATTTGTATATCTGGTTAATTATTTCTTGCTGTTTTTTAACCTTAGTTTCAAGCTTCTAGATCTGAGCTAGTAAGGCTTGTACTGTAACTGCTGTAGATATATCTTTTTATTAGTTAGTTCTTCTTAAACTAGAGTAATACTTACCTGAATTAACAAGATATTCTTTATCTTGTATAGTTAAAAGACAAAGAGAGTTATTGCAACCTTGTATAGTTGAAAAATTCTAAAGAAATTTATAAACTTGTATAATTAAAAGCTTTTAATATAGTTTTATATCTTTCAAGCTGATGCTTCAAAAAATAGGTATTCAATATATTATAAAGTACCTTATCTAATTAAGCAGGGCAGAATCTAAACTAAATTTCAAAAGTTTGTAATACCTTTAGAAGATATACTCTGGTATATACTAAGCTTGCTTATTACTTTAAGCCAGTATTGTAAATCTTGACTTACTATAGTAATGAGAAATAATCTACTTCTCCAAAGAAATAAAGTAATCCAGCTAGAAAATAGCCTTGTACTGTATATCAGAAAAGGCTTAATAGAATACAAAGATAGAGTATATATAATATTAAAGTAGAATTGCAGTACTGTTATAGCTAGTAATCTAGAACTAAGAGTAGATCTAAGATCAATATTATTATTAAATACAAAGTAAAAAACTTCTATTTCTAAGAATAGAAGAAATATATTTTTTATATATATAATAATTTCCTTGATAGATCTGATAGATCTGATAGATAAATTTATTAGTACTACTGAATTTACTATCTGTAGATCTGGTAAATTTAATAGACAAATCTACCAGTACTACCAGTTCTACTACTTTGAATTATATAATTTTCCAGTTATATAACTTCCAAGTTTTACTGGTTTCTTTATTTTACTGTATCTCTATCTCTTTAAATTATTATTAACCAATAGTCTCTGTCAGTCTGTAATAAATACTATATTTTTCTAGAATTTCTTCAATTTTATATTTATTTAATTATTTATTCTTAATCTTAAATAAATATTATTTGATATTCTGGAGTATTTTTTAATTAATAAGATATAAAATATCAGATATATCTGTATATTTTTTAATAAAGTAAATTTATATATAACTAGTCCAATCTGCTTCAAAATTTTAAAAGATTCTAGTTTTCAATAATTGAGTTTGTTACTTGATTGTTTTATTTTTATATTTCTTTATAAAAAATATACTTTTTTTCTCTTTTTAAAAATTAATATTTTCTAGTATTTCTTATTATAGTAAATATTTTATTTTTTCACTGTAAAATTCCAAGTCTAATTGTAATTATCTATATAATTTTTAAAGTTTTTAAAATTTTATCTCTCTTAAATATATTCTTGTCTCTGTT
The DNA here is from genome assembly GCA_002573605.1 of Polytolypa hystricis UAMH7299. Taxonomy (NCBI): domain Eukaryota; kingdom Fungi; phylum Ascomycota; class Eurotiomycetes; order Onygenales; genus Polytolypa; species Polytolypa hystricis. The sequence goes on from PDNA01000077.1 coordinate 21,284, forward strand.
TGTTATAGTATTTATAGAATATTTAGTTCTTATTTATAATTTGTAAAGTATAGTATATATTTTGTTGTTATATATTTTAAACTATTATAAACAATTTATACTGTTAGTAATAATAAAACTCAGTTATTTTATTAGTTATTTGTATAATTCTGTAGATATTACTCTACTATCTAGTTTAATCTTTCTACTAATCTATCTGCCTGTAGATAGTATACTATTATAACTTGATATTTTATATCTAAGTATACTATAAATATCTTTCAGAATTATTTTATAAATCTTGAGTTTTTATCTGAAATAATCTTTTCAGATAATCTATAGTTTATAAACATATATAGTAGTATATATATTAATTTTAGTACTGATATTCTTTCAATGAATAGTAAGAAATTTAATAATTATTAAAATAGAATTGTACTCTATTTCTGTTTGCAGTTTTATTAAAGGTGTGACCTGACTTAGTCAAAGTATTTTGTACTGGTAAAGCTGAGATAGAGAATAGGTAATAATAATAAAAGGTTTAAGAAGCTTTGAAAGGTGGCAAGTATCAGAGAGACCTGAGTTGATTACTTCAAGGGCTTAGAGCAAGAAAATACTGTAGTATGAATTGAATTTTGAAATAAGTTCTTATAGAAAGATACAAGCAAGCTCTGGTTATAGTAAAGTAATAGAGTTATAGATATTTTTATAGATTCAAACTATAAAACTCTGGATTAATATAGTAGGTACTAACTGATAGTAGAAATAAAACAATAGAAAAGAATAATTACAAGAAATTATAAGAACTTCTCTAGATAATAAATTGAAATTTATTCTTATATATATAACTGTTTATTTTGATAATTCTAGTATATTCTTTTATCAGTTCTATCTAGTAGTCCTGCTTGCTCCTTTTATCAATAATATTAATAGAAGTAGTAGTTTAAGTTATTACTTCTATTAATTATATAATTCTACAATAACTCCTTTTCTAGTATATACTATACTAATAAAATTTCTTTTTATATATAGATCTGTAATATTATTCTCTTCTTTTAGCATGCTGTTCTAGCAATTTTTAAATAATCAGTATTTTCTGTTTTCTGCTGTCTTTATTCTTGTAAGTCTCTTTTTACTCTTTTTCTAGTAATTCTTCTCTTTACTATAGTTTTGCTAATATTAAATAATTAGATATTATTATATCTAATTATTATATATATTATTTGCAATTTAACTGTATCTGTATCTGTATTAAATTTAAATAATTTTTTAAATATAGTAAATATATCAAGTCTGGTTGTTATTATATCTTTAATAATAGTCCTTCAAGCTATAATTAGCAAAAGTTGTAGTGTAAATAAGAGAAATTAGAGTTTGAAAAAAGTTGCACTGAATCTGAACTTTAAAACTTGTTAAATTATCTTAATTGTATAAAGTATAAAAAGAAATTCCTTAAAAATTGTACTGGCAAATTTCTTCAATCAGATACCTAGTCTCTAGAGAAACTTGAAACTTTGTAAGTATTCTCCAGGTTTCTAACAGGTTTCCAGGTATTCTCTTCAGTAGAATAATCTTTCTATTTTACTAAATAGTATATTCTTCTATCAATCTGACCTTGTTCTAGGATTCTCTTAATTTTGTATTTATTTTTATTCTTAATCTCAATTCTTTCTTGTTTGATATTTTAGCTGGCTTTTTCTATTAGTAATATCTAAAATACTGGATAATCTACATTGTCTTTAATAGCTTTTGCTTATAATTGAGTTCTGATATTTTCTATTGAATTTTAAATAGTTCTAGCTTTTTGAAATTCAATTTCTTACTTGATTATTTTATCTTGATATTTTTTTAATAAAAGATATACTTTCTTCTCCTCTTTAGATTTAGATATATCCTTGTATCTTTTATTGTAATAAGCTTTTATTCTTTTATTAATAAACTTAATATCATTGTATAGATTTTTATATATTTTTCTTAGTTTCTGAACTATTATCTTGCTTTTATAACTTCAGTTTAATACTTTTAGTAGATTCTTTTCAATTGTTGATTCTTTTCTATAGTTTACAAAAAATAGTATTATTCTAGTTGTTGTATATTTTGAACTATTATATATAAATTATACTATTAATAGCAATTCTATTTAATTTTTCTGATTGTAATCTATATAATATCTCAGATACTGCTTTAGTATCTAATTAAGTCTCTTTATTTATCTGCCTATCTGTAGATAATATATTATTGAAGCTTTATACTTGACTCTAAGTTGCTGATTCAATATTTGCTAGAAATATTCTATAAAATATATATTTTTTAATCAGTAATTTATTCAGTAAGCAATTTATAATTAGTAATTACTTATCTAATACTTGCTAGTTTTACTGGATTTCTCAAATATAAAAAGAAAAATACAAGTTACAGTAGCAATTTGGACTTGTAATCCAGCTTTTCAATCTAGAAAGAAACAACAAATTCAAAGAAAAATAGATTAAGAAGAAGGATTTTGATAAAAGCAGATTAAAAAGAGAGATTTAAAGAGTATAAAAGAGGTAAGAACAAAGAAAATTACAAAACAGATAAATAAAAAAAAGGGAGGTAAAAGAAAGTAAAGATTTAAATATTCTTTCAAGAATAGTCTGAATTCAAGAGCCAATTTCTTGTTAGAATTTCATTTTCAATCTTGTATTAAATAAAAGTTTGAGATTTAATTTATTTAGCTTATATTTTTTCTTCAATGTATCTCTAATATCTTTGTAAAAAGAATATAAAAGAAGTAGGTATTCAGAATTTTAGTTAAAATTACAAATATAGCAGTTTTCAAAATTATAATGTGATAGTCTTATTAAATAAGATATAAAGTAGCTATATTCTAGTTTGAACTGAGTTATAGTTGCTGAAAGCTTTTTATTTATTTTTAAAGATTTAGCTTTCTATTTAGGCTTTTCTTCAAATTGAGAATAGTAATTTTGTTTTCTATTCTTTTCCTAATATTTTTCTTATTTTATTAGACAGGCTTCTTTTATTCTTCTTTTAATATATAATTATAAGACAAAGTTATTATTGTTATTTAATTAAAACATTTCAGTGCTCTTTTTTGCAGTTTTATTAGCTAGTTCATTTCCTGGAATTTCTATATAAGCTGGAACTCAATGTACATGAATTTTGATATTTTGATATTTTATTTTAATAGCTGAAATAGCTTTTAAAATAATTTCAATTTAATTTTATCTACTTTAAATTTTATTTTTTAGAATTCTTTGAAAATTGGCTTGACTATCTGAGAAAATCTATATATCTTCCAGATTAGGAGATAAAGAAGAAGAATTTTTAATTAATTTAAATACTTTAACTATAGCAAAAAGTTCAGTATTAAATACTTCTAATTCTTTATTATCAGTAGTGTAGACTAGGCCTGTTTCTAAGTATTCAGTTTCTTTATTCTTAGAGCTATCAGAGTATAATAAAATAGATTTAATCAAATTTAATTTAGATATTTTTTTATTATAGACTTTAGCTTCTTCTTTTGTCAAGCTACTTATTTAAGTATCTATTAAATTTAGAATTCAGAGTATTTTTCTATAGAAAGAGTAACTTATATTGAATTTCTTTAATTTTCAGACTTAGTAAATAATCTTTGATCAAGAAACAGATTCTGAATAGCTGAAAAGATAGTTTTTACTAGAATTACTAATAGTTTTATTCTAATCAGTATATTTATTCCAATCAAGTTCCAATCCTTGATTATCTGGTAGACAGCTTGTAGAAACTCTTTTTCTAATAGAATATTTAATTCTTATTTTCAAAATTCTTAAAGTATATTCTTTATATAGTTTATCAAATCTTATAGCTGGAGATAGTATAGCAGCTTCTATTTCTATAGCTTTAACAGATAAAGTCTTGAAAGCTTCAAGAATCTTTTTTAAAGCTCTGTTTTAAAGTTTTTAAAATAGATCTGTATAGTTCTTCTGATTTTCCTACTATATTTGAGCTCTATAATCAGCAATAGAGGTTATACAAGTAATATAAAGTTATTTTATTGCCTGAAAAGATAGTCCTTTTTCTGTATTTAAAAGTTTAATTATATTATTCAAAGTATTTTCAGCTGCTGTAATTTTCTTCTAAATATGAGATTTAAATTTCAGCTTAGGATCTAGCTATATACCTAGCTATCTAATTGAGATTTTAGGCTTAATAGCTTGATTATTTAAAAATATTTCTTTATCTTTCTTATAATTCTTTAAAAAGAAATAATAAGTGCAGTTTTTTCTATATCTGTTTAAATACAGTAAGATTCTTATCTGTTAAATATTTCTAGAACAGCTCTTTTCAGCTTTATATAATTTTCTTAAACAGTTTTTGAGCTAACTATCAGTTTAATATTATTAATATAGCTGGGAACTCTTATATTAAGATCTTCTCTGTTTAATAAGATATTCCTGATGTAAATAAGAAAGATAATAGATGAAATAGGTAATTCCTATAGAATATCTATTTTAATAGATATTGTACCTTCTTTTTCTCTATCAAAAGCTAGTTGAATCCTTCTATTTTCAAGAAAACTAGATATCTATTGAATAAGGGTTTTTGGTAAATCTAATTCCTGGTATATTTTTAATAGTTTATTAGTAGAAATATAACTATAAGTATTTTTAATATCTATATAGAGAGTAGAAGTTACTAATTTCTTATTCTTTGCTAATTAAATATTATAAACTAGAGTTAAAGCAGTATTAATTGCTGAATATTGCTTTCTTCTTTTTAATTAATCTTTATATAGAAGATCAGTAGTGAAGGCTAGAAAAGATAATCTGGAAGCTATTATTTTTTTCAGAACTTTTTCTAGACAGTTTAATAATAAAATAACTCAGTAGAACTTTGAAATAGTTGATTTTCTATTTAATCTTAAAAATATAACTCCAATTGCTTTTCTTCAGTAGCTAGAATAATATCTATATTTCCAAAAAAATTATAGAGATAATAGAGCTTATCTTTAAACTTATTATAAATCTTTTAAATTATTAAATAAGATATTCTATCTGAGTATTACAAATTTAAGGATTGGACATCTCCAATGTATGCAGCACAGCAAGAGGTGAACAAGATAATTGAATAAATAGAGATAGTACAAGAAATAGAAGAATTATTCTACTAGAAAAAAGATAATTCAAGTCAGTTATATTGACAATATAATAGTCATACTTATAATATAATATATTATAGTGAGGATATAATATAATCAGATATATATTTAAGAATAAGTCTTTATCTATTGTCCAGAGAAGTTCTTATAATTTCTTGTAATTATTCTCTTTTATTATCTTACTTCTACTATCTGTTAGTACCAACTATAGCAATTCAGAGTTTTATAGTTTGGACTTGTAAGAATATCTACAATTCTATTACTTTACTATAACTAGAGCTTGCTTATATCTTTCTATAAGAACTTATTTCAAGATTCAATCTATACTACAGTATTTTCTTGTCTTAAGCTCTTGAAGTAATTGATCCAAGTCTTCCTAATACTTGCCACCCTTCAAAGTTTTTTAAATCTTTTATTATTGTTATCTATTCCCTATCTCAGCTCTATCAGTACAGAATACTCTGATTAAATCAGGTTATACCTTTAATAATAATTGCCTTTCTTGATTGTTGAAGGAAATCAATAAAAGATATATATCTTATAAAGACAATATACTATTATTGAATATATATCTAACTCCTTGTCTAGATTAATAGATTGATTAATAGTCTGAATTTTACAGAGAAGTATAATTCTTAGTATAAGTTGTTGAAAGAATTGATTACAATAATATTACAGACTCTGACAGTATCAATTGCAGGTAGCAAAGTACTTTCAACTAGAGAACAGTTGAATAGAAAAATTAAAAAGTTAAATACACAGCTTAATATTGGAAAAGAATAATATACAAAAACTTAAACTGAGTTATTTATAAAAGTCAAGATCAAAAATTAAATATATTTACAGAGAGAGAAGCAAGCTGAATATCTTTTTAAAATCTCTAAACTTATACTTTATATTATAAACTAGAATAAACAAAGTCAGAATTTTTTTATTTACAGGATCTTATCTATATAATACAGCAGCAGAATAGTTCTAATTATATCTAAAAAAAATTAAACTGATACTAATAGAAATCTGAAACTGTTCTTAAACTTCTACAAAAGTTATTAAATTGAATTCTAAGTAATAATATAAAAATACTTTAAAGACACTGACAAACAGTAAATCTTGAAGAGAATAATTATAAAACTAAAGTAAACTGAATCAATAGATAATTATACTGTAAAATTTCAACAGCTAGCTCAATTAGCTAAATAGTTCAATAAAAAAACAACATAACTCTATTCTTGAATAGATTGAAATCCCAACTACAGTATAAAGTAGTCAAGAATAGGCTGTAAAATAACTTTAAAAATTGATTAAAGAAATAGTTAAAATCAACAATCAGTTGTACAAGCTGAAACAACTGAAGGAAGAAAATTAGCTGTAGTAGTTTAAAGAACAATAACAGAAATAATATTAGAAGAAAAAAGATCTATATAGATATCAGCTAATAGAAATCAATACTATTCAGAAGAAATACAATAGACAATCTGGGCAGAAGAATTTAAAGAAGAAATAATATTTTAACTGTAATAAAGAAGGACATTATATATATAAATATTGAGCTAAGAGAAGAACTCAAGAGAAAAAACCATAAAAAACACAATACTAAAATATAAATAATAGAAATCCAATTAGCACTGCAATATAAGATGAGAATATTAATTACTGATAAAATACTTAAAAAATTACAAAGAATCAAGGAAATTGAGAGCAATATATACTAAGCTAGACAATAGTAGAAATACAATAAACTTCAAAAAATAGATATTCAGAAATATTGAAATACAATACCAGCTGTATATAAAGAAAAATATTATAGGAGAAATACAAACTGAGTTTGTAGATACTATAATAGAAAATAAAAGTAATAATAATAATAAAAGATATTAGCTATACTGTTACAGACTGAAATATTGATATATATATCTAGAAGCTTATATATACTGAACTAACTACCTGAAACAGGCAGAATATACTTTTAATATAAAATAAAAATATATTATAATTCAGGAAATAGAAGAATCTGACAGGTATATTGAATATCAAGTATATATAAAGTATTTAGTAATATTCTATAAAGCACAATATTGGCTTACAATAAAATATAAAATTAAGAATATAATAGAGCTAGTTAATATATTTATATATAAATAAATATAACTGGACTTTGAGCACAGATCAATAATAGTAGATATTAAAAACTTATATTATTACTAGTAGTAGAAATACTAAAATTGAAAAGATAACTATAAAATAAGAATCTCTGTAGCTATAAAAATAACTATTAATAATACAAAATACAAGACAAGTAGAAACTAAGATATACAGAAATATCAGAAGATAAAAAAGAATTTAATTAATCTAAGCACTAGAGTGTAAATAGAAAAAGTATATATAGAAAAGTATTGAACAAGAAAAAAAAATTAAGAGGCTATAAAAGAATATAAATAAAATTCCTAAAAGAACAGAGAAATAACTCAATATACTTATACAATGTATAAAGAAATATATAAAGTTATCAAATCTAATAAATAGCTACAAGAACACAGCTTCAAAGGTTATTAAAGTTGGTAAAAGACAGGAAATCTAAGAACCAGTATTAATTAAAATTAAACTAACAGAAAACAAGACTGCTACTTAGAAATACAAGCTATAAAATAGCATCAAGTAGCTAGAAGTAACTATCATATTCTGAAAGAAGTACTTAGTAATTCAAGTAGTTATCAATAAACAAAGTACAGCTGTATTAATAAATTTAAAAGTACAAAATAACTTTATAAATATATAATATACTGAAAGATATTATATATAATCAGAATAGAAAAAGATACTGTAATAAGTTTCAATATTAGATATTACAGGAAAATTAATAGAATAATAAATATTTAAATTATAAATATAAATAGAAAGATACAGAGAAGCAAGCTTTAATATAAAGATTTAGAAGTATTAAATTTAATTTTAAAATATTTTTAAATAAAGTAATATAACTCTGATATCAGCTTCTTGAAGAGATAAATAAAATAATAAAAATATAATTACTCTCTTGATCAGGAAATCTAAGATTCAGTAGAAATTGCAATACTGAAAAGAGTCTAAGATTTAATAAAAAATAAAAAATAAAAAATAAAAACTTTAAATATATAGAAAATATCTTAGAACAAGTTTAAATAATTGATTGAAACTAGTAAATAAGAGGATCAAGCTAATAAGTACCAGCAGATAGACAGAAACCTATTATCAGAACTATTGAAAGAATTCAGAAAATTTCAAGTTCTATTTAAAAAATAAAAACTATTCACTATACTACTGAAATATCAGCTATAGAATTATAAAATAAACTTTAAAAAATATAAAATGCTCAGATACTCTAAGATAAAAAGATATATATAATAAAAATTCAGACTGATTAAGCAATTTGTAAGTGAAAAAAGAGTAAAAAAATATATTAAATTATTAAAGATATTAAAAGAATATTTACTGCTCTTTATATTGAAAAAAAAAAAATCAGAAAATTTTTATATTAATTATAGACTAGTGAATAATATAATAATATTAAATTAATATTTATTATTACTGATTAAACAGATACAAGATATACTATTTAAATATATATAGTTTACTATACTAGACTAGAAAAAAGTATTTTATTAAATACAAGTTTAAGAAAATAATAAATAAAAGACAGTATTTATTATACTATAAAAATATATAAATACTTAGTTATATCTTTTAAAATAATTAACAGACCAGCAATATAATAAATATAGATAAACTATATACTGAAAAAGTATTTAGAAGACTTTATTATAGTTTATCTTAATAATATTATAATCTATTTCAGAGAAATAAGAAAAAATTATATAAAAAAATACAGTAAGTATTGCAAGGATTTCTAGAATATAATATTTTATTAAATTTGAAAAAGTATAAATTCTTTAAGAAAAAAAGTCAAGTTATTGAAATATATACTTTCAAGAAATAGAATATAAATAGATTTTGAAAAGATGCAAGTAATACTTAATTAGCTAATACTGATAAGTATAAAAGAAGTTCAGTTATTCTATAGAACTGTAAACTACTACTAGAAGTTTATAGCAGACTTTTTAATAAAAACAAAACTATCAATTAATTTATTTCAGAAAAGGAGAACTTTTAAATAGATAAAATTACTGATACTAGCTGAACTGAACTATAATATTTATAATAAAAAATTATTAGCAATTATAAATACTTTTAAGAAATAAAGAATTGAACTTCAGAGTATAAAATATTAGGTACTTGTATTATTAGATTATAGTAATCTACAATACTTTATAATAATAAAAGAGTTGACTAGATAATAAATAGGATAATATAAAATCCTTGTTCAGTACAACTTTCAAATACAGTATTGCAAAGAAAAAGACAATATATAGATAGATATATTAAACTACTGAATAAACTTAATAAAAAATAAGAAAAAGAAAAAGAGGACTCTTTTTAGATAGAGCTAGAAAGAATTAAAATTCAATTAAACTGCTGTAAATATAATTCAGACTATTATATTAAAATTCTCCTTGAAAGAAAAACTACAAAAGAAATTTTAAAAAAAAAATACTGAACTAATTCTAAAAGTCAAGAAAATAATAAAACAGAATAGATTAATACTATATTAGAATAAAATATATATATTGAAAGCAATATAATATAAAGTAATTTAATAAGAATATAATAGTTCAAAAGCTAGATATTTTAGAAATAAAATAATTAACAAGATTATCAGAATATATTACTGGCCAGAAATATAGTTAAATATTTAAAAATATATTAAAGAATATAATCTATATTAGAAGAGTAAAGCAGTATATTACAAGAAATATAGATATCTACAGCCAATACTGAGACTTAAAGCTCTATAGAAACAAGTCTTGATAGATTTTATAGTGAAACTATCAGAATTGACAAGTAATAAATAAATATATAATACAATATTAGTACTGATAGATATACTTTTAAAGTATAAATACTTTATACAAAATACAGAAAAGCTAGATACAAAAAATTTATTAGAGATAATTATTGAATAAGTAATTACTAATTATAAGTTATCTACTAAATAAATTACTGATTAAAATATATCTTTTATAAGATATTTCTAGCAAATATCAATACAATAACTTAGAGTCAAGTATAAGATATTAATAGTATATTACTTGTAGATAGATAGATAAATAGAAAAATTTAGTTAAATATTAGAGCAGTATCTAAAATACTATATAAATTATAATCAGAAAAATTGAGCAGAATTGCTACTGATAGTATAATTTATATATATAATAATTTAAAATATATAATAATCAGAATAATATTATTCTTTATAACTACAGAAAAAAATTAACAATTGAAAGGAATTTATTAAAAGTATTAAACTGAAGTTATAAAGACAAGATAACAGTTCAGAAATTAAAAAGAATATATAAAAACCTGTACAATAATATTAAATTTACCAATAAAAGAATAAAGGCCTATTATAATAAAAGGTATAAGAATATATTTAAATTTAAATTTAAGGAGAAAGTATATTTCCTATAAAAAATATCAAGATAAAACAACTAAGTAAGAAATTGAATTTTAAAAAGCTAGAATTATTTAAAATTCAATAGAAAATATCAGAACTCAATTATAAGCTAGAGCTACTAAAGACAAGTCACAATATAAATATATCTAGTATTTTATATATTACTAATAGAAAAAGCTAGTCAAAATACTAAATAAGAAAAAATTGAGATTAAGAATAAAAATAAATACAAAGTCAAGAAAATTCTAGAATAAGATCAGATTAATAGAAAAATATACTATTTAATAAAATAAAAAGGTTACTCTACTGAAGAAAATACTTGGGAATCTAGTAAATATTTACAGAATACTATAGAAAATTTAAAAGAATATTAGAAAGAAGTACAGCAAATTAAAAGTTATTTATTAATAAAAATATATTGTTAGAAGAATCAGTTATAGAAGAATTCAGGGAAAAAGCAGCTAGTAGCTTGTCAGTAGCTTTCTTTTATTTTTCAACTTCAGCCTTCTTCTTTACCTTCTCTATTTTCAACTGTTTAAGATCTTCGAAATCTTTTATATCCTTTATTAAAAAGTTGTCAGTATACTATTAAAGTAGTTGCTTTTGCTTCTGTAAGCAAAGAAATTTAATAAAAACTATTTCTTCTTTCTCTTTTAAAGAACTTTAAATCTTGATAAGATAAATCCAGACTACTGGCAAAGAAAGTTTATTTTTAATATATTAATAATTTCCAGCTTTAATATATTTACTATACTGATTAAAATCTTTAAAAGATTTAATACAAGTTTTATTTAAATAAGTATATTAAGAGCAAGAGAAAACTATTGTAAAACTGTTTTTATAAATCTTGAAAACAAGATAAAACTTGGATATATTAGTCAAGAAAGCTAAAGCAAGCTATAAAAAAATAACTGAAGATAACAGAGAACTAATCTAGAGATAATAAACTTATAAATATATATATTAGCCCAATGAAATAAACTGCTAGAGAAGAAGATGATATTATAAATTTAAAAATTAGATATCTTCAATATATACAGTACTGTCACAAAGTACCTTGTCTGATTAAGTAGGGCAGAACTTAAACTAAACCTTAGAGGTCTATAATACTCTTAGAGAATACACTCTGGTATACAATCAAGCTTGCTTATTACTCTAAGCTGGTGTTATAGGCCTTGGCTCACTGTAGTAATAGAGGTTGATCTAGTTCTCTAAAAAGATAAAGTAATCCAGTTAGAGAACAGCCTTGCACTGTATATCAGGAAAGGTCTAATAAAATATAAAGATAGAATATATATAATATCAAAGTAAAATTGCAGTGCTGTTATAACTAGTAATCTAGAATTAAAAATATATTTAAAATCAGTATTATTATTGAATATAAAGTAAAAGACTTCTATTTTTAAGAATAAAAGAAATATATTCTTTATATATATAATAAGAAATCTGTAGTAGATCTAATAGATTATATAAATATAATAGATTTCTATTTACTAGATTTATTAAATCTACTGAGTCTATTAATTCAGTTATATAATTTTTAAATTATATAATTTCCAGTTCTATAAGTTCTTCTATTCTACTGTATCTCTTTTCTCCTGAATTATTACTAGTTAATAATTTCTGTTAATCTGTAATATTATTCTCTTCTTTTTTAGTAAACTGTTTCAGTAATTCTATTTCTTTATAATTATTATTTATTCTACTTTCTTGTAGTCAGTTTTCTCTCTTTTATAAATTCTTAGAATATATTAACTATAGCTCTCAGTTGCATTACTTTCAACAAGATCTGAATTATTGATATTAAATATCTAGATATTATTATATCTTCTCTGTATTATTATTGTAAATAATTAAAAATATCTTGTATTATATCAGAATATAATAAATATTGTAGCAAGTAGACTATTTCAGTATTTTTTAAATATTTTTCTATACTTTAACTTCATTGCATTGCTTGTAATTTATTATATTGTATTTATACAGCTTATAATAATAGTAAATTAAATTATTCCTGATTTACTGAATTTCTTTATTTTATATTTTCTTATACTACTCACAATTATATATAAATATAGGAAACTTATAGTATTATAAATGTTCTAGTTTTTCTTTTTTTAGTAATAATTATAATCTTTATTACTTTACTATAAATTTTCTGACTCTTACTATTTTTTATACTCTTTTCAATATAAATTTCTGTAATTAAGTAATAAATATTCTATTTTTATTATTTCAGTTAGCTTAGTTATTTTATTGTTAATTTCTGCTTGTCAAGTTTCTATTAATTCTTAGAATATCTATTCTACTATAATATTTTGTAATTTATTCTATTTATTTTCTATATTACTAGTTTCAGCTCTAGTTATATATAGAAATTATTACTCATTTCTACCAGTATTAGCAGTAAAGTAATATTATTCTTTTATAATTGCTTTCAGTTCTTGTTATAACTGATTTCTATATTTTTTATAGCAATTTCTTGTAAAGTATTCTGATTTCTTGTAAAAAAGATATAACTTTTTCTAGTATAATTTATCTTTTTTATAGTTCTAATTTTTTATAATTATACTTAATTTTATAAATTATAATTTATCAGAATTAGAATTCTTTCTACAGTTTTATTATCTTGTTATATAATTTAGAAAGTATTTATATTTTTTTTATTTTAAATATCTTTTTTAAATTCTTGTATTTATATATTCTATATATTTAATTATTTTAGATAGTATATAAAGTTATTTCTCTAATCTAACTATTTTATTCTTAATCTTTTCTTTAAGTTTATTGTATACAGTTTCTATTAATATACTATTATTCTAGTTTAATACTGCAGCTAGTCTTTGGAATTCTACTAGATATCTAGCTATATCTTTTATTTATTAAATCTGTCTGATTTTCTGTACTGCTATTATTTCTTTATCAGTAATTTTAAAATTTACTATTAATATATTCTTGAATAATTTAAAATTCTTTATTATAAAATTTCTTTTAATTTTAATAAATATAAGATTCCTAGAATCTTTTTTATTAAACTATATTATTAAATAGAGTTATATTTATACTGCTGCTTCTTCTTGCAGGTGCTGTACTGCTATTAGATATTTATTAATCTTAGTTAATTTAATATTAAATTAAAAGTAAATTTTAAAATATACTAGAAAAAATCTAAGCCTGCTTCTAGTTTTATTAAAAGATTATATTTTTATTTTCTCTATTATATCTTCTTTCTCCTGGCCTGTAGATTGTACTATAATTCTATTCTCAATATTAACTGCTTATTTATATATCTAGTTAATTATTTTCTACTGTTTTTTAATCTTGTTTTCAAGTTTCTGAATTCTGGCCAGTAAAACTTATACTGTAACTGCTGTAAATATATCTTTTATTAATTAGTTCTTCTTCAGTTAAAGTAATACTTACTTGAACAATAAAAATATTCTTTATCTTATATAATTAAAAGATAAAGAAGATTTATTATAATCTTATATAATTAAAAGATCTCAAAGAAGTTTATAGACTTATATAGTTGAAAGCTTTTGAAATAGTTTTATATTTTTCAAGCTAATATTTTAAAAAATAGATATTCAATATATTATAAAGTGCCTTGTTTAATTAAGCAGGATAGAACTTAAGCTAAATCTTAAAAGTCTCAAATACTCTTAGAGAATATACTTTAGTATATAATCAAGCTTGTTTATTACTCTAAGCCAGTATTGTAGACCTCAGCTTACTGTAGTAATAGAGAGTAATCTACTTTTTTAAAGAGACAAAGTAATCTAGCTAGAAGATAGTCTTGTACTGTATATCAGAAAAGGCTTAATAAAATATAAAGATAGAATATATATAATATCAAAATAGAATTGCAATACTGTTATAGCTAGTAGTAATCTAGAACTAAGAATAAATTTAAAATCAGTATTATTATTGAATATAAAGTAGAAGATTTCTATTTCTAAGAGTAAGAAAAATATATTCTTTATATATATAATAATTTCCTTAGTAGATCTGGTAGATCTGATAGATAAATCTACCAGTACTACTGAATCTACTATTTGTAGATCTAGTAAATTTAGTAGATAAATCTATCAGTACTACTAGTTCTACTGCTTTGAATTATATAATTTTCTAATTATATAACTTCTAAATTTTACTGATTCTTTTGTTCTACTGTAGCTTTACTTCTCTAGATTATTGTTAATCAATAGTTTTTATTAGTCTGTAACAAAGAAGCACTAGTATAAGTATAACTCTATTTAATAATATAATTCAGTAGAAAAGATCCTAGAGATCTTATATCTATTGAAATTAAGAAAATTCTTGTTATAAAGGATTTCAGATTATTTAAAAATATATTGATAGTAAATTTTAGAATTACTAATAAAGAAATAATAGCAGCACAGAAAATCTGATAGATTTGATAAAGAAAAAATATAGCTAGATATCTAGTAAAATTTCAAAGACTAGCTGTAGTATTGAACTGGAATAATAGTATATTAATAAAAACTATATACAACAGGCTTAAAGAAAAGATCAAGGATGAAATAGCTAGATTAAAGAAATAATTTAATATATTATCTGAAATAATCAAGTATATAGTATATATAAATATCTGAAGTAAAAAAAATATAAATACTTTCTAAACTATATTATAAAATAATAAAATCATAAAATAATAAAATTATAAAGAAAATTATAATTTTTACAGATTTTAATTTATAAAATTAAATATAACTATAAAAAGTCAGGACTATAAGAAAGATAAATTATACTAGAAAAAGTTGTATTTCTTTTGCAAGAAATTAGGATATTTTATAAGAAATTATTATAAGAAATACAGAAACCAGCTATAATAAAAGCTGAAAGCAATTATAAAAGAATAATATTATTTTATTACTAATATTAATAGAAATAAATAACAATTTCTATATACAACTAGAGCTGAAACTAGTAATATAGAAGATAAAAGAAATAAATTACAAGATATTATTGTAAAATAAATATTTCAAGAACTAATAAAGATTTAATAAGCAGAAATTAACAGCAAGGCAGCTGAGCCAGCTGAAATAGTAAGAATAGAGTATTTATTACTAAACTACAGAAATCTATACTAAGAAGAGTATAAGAAACAGTAAGAATTAGAAAATCTATAATAAAATAATAAAGATTGTAACTATTACTGAAAGAAGAAAAATCAGAATATTATAAATCTAGAATATCTATAATACTACAAATTTCCTATATTTATATATAATTGTGAATAGTATAAGAAGATATAAGATAAGAAAATTCAGCAAATTAGAAATAATTTAATTTACTATTATTATTGACTGTACAAATAACAGAACAGTTATTAATTAATATAAATCAAGACAGCTATCTAGCAGTTACTGCAATCTTGAAAAAATATTATATATATACTTTAATTAATTCAGAGACAACTGGAATTCTTATAAATAGAAGTTTTATAAAAAGAACTAGAATATTAACAGAATTAAAGAAATAATTATATTAACTAAATAAATTAGATAGAAGTTAGTTAAACTTTATATAAAGAAAAATATATCTGAAATTATTAGTAATACAGAAATATCAAGAACTTGTAAACTTTGATATAACTAATTTAGAAAGTTATAATATAATTGTGAAACTACTTTGATTGAAGCTGTACAACCTCAATATACACTGGTAGAAAAGAATAATAAGGCTAAATAGATATATTCTCCTGTACTAAACTTGATACTAGAAACAGACTACAGCAACAGATAAGCTGAGTAACTAAGAACAAATAGTATAAAAACAATTGATTGAATAGATAAATACTATTGAAAATAGAAAGACTGTTAGAACCTTATTCAGGAAAACAAGCTAAAATATATCTGAAAAGATTAGAAAAATAGTACTTAAAAAATACTAGAACTAAAGAGAAATATTTAAAGAAAAAAAACTATCTAAAAATTTATTAGAATATAGAAAATAAAATTATAAAATACTATTACTAGTAGAAAAAAAGCTAATATACAAATTAATATATTAATTAAATAAAAAAGAGTTAAAAGAATTATATTAATATATTAATAAAAATCTAGAGAAAGAATTTATTAAATTATCAATATTATCAGTAGAATATTCTATTCTTTTTATATTAAAGAAAGATAGCAAGTTATAACTGTATATAAATTATTAACAACTAAATAGTATTATAATTAAGAACTGATATCTGTTACTATTAATTAAAGAAATACAAAATTGATTTTAAGAAATTAAATAATTTATTTTACTAGATTTAAGAGCAGGATACAACTAGATTAGAATTAAAGAAGATAAAGAATAAAAGACAGTATTTTAAATATACTATAAATACTTTAAATATCTAGTTATACTGTTCAGATTAATTAATATACTAGTAATATTCTAAATAATAATTAATAAACTTCTTTACAAGTTCCTGAACAATTTTATAGTTATATATCTAGATAATATTCTAATCTTTACTGATAGTATGAAAATAGAATATACTAAGAAAATAAAGATAATATTTAACAGATTATAAAAAAAAATATACTGTTAAAATTAGAAAAATATGAATTTTCTAGAAAAGAAATTAAGTTTTTAAAATATATTATTACTATAGAAGAAATACAGATAAATTTAATAAAGATTTAAATAATAAAAAAGTAGTTAATATTAAAAACTGTAATTAAAGTTTAGATATTATATAGATTTATAAACTACTATTAACAGTTTATAAAAAAGTTTTCAAATCTGATAAAATCTCTTATTTTTTTTTTATAAAAAGATATTGAGTTTTACTGAAGCAAATAATAATAGAAAATATTTAAAGCTATTAAAAAAGTTTTTAAAAAGAAAAAATATAAATATATTTTAATTCTATAAAACTAGTAATTGTAGATATAAATAAATATATTAGATTATATAATTAAAGCAAGATTACAGTAGAAAGATAATTAAAAAAGAAAAAAATTAATTGCTTGCTATATATATAAAATTAATAATACTAGCTGAATAGAATTACAATATTTATAATAAAGAATTACTTATAATAGTAGCAGTATTAAAAAATAATAAATATATTTAAAAAATATAAATTATTAAATAATTATAATTTCAGATTATTATAATCTTCAATATTTTATAATTATAAAAAAGTTGATATAATATTAAGTTTATTAATCAGAAATCTTAGTAGCTTATAATATAAAAATACAGTATTGCAAGAGAAAAGATAATACTTAAATAGATATATTAAATAGAAAATCAGATTTTATAATAATTTACAAGAAGAAACAAGTATTTTTTAGAATTACTGAAGATATAAATACTTTAATTTTTAATTATCAAGCTTTAAAAGCTATATAATTAATTACTATATCTGTTACAGACTAGCAGAGACTATTAATTAATAATAATTCAGAAGAATAAAAGTACAGTAGAACAGAAAAACTAATAAAATCTGAAAATTATATAATTAAAAGATTATATAATTCAAGGCAGTAGAACTGATAGTACTGGTAGACTTATTTATTAAATTTACTAAATCTATAAATAGTAAATTTAATAGTACTGGTAAATTTGTCTACTAGATCTACCAAATCTACTAAAGAAATTATTATATATATAAAAAATATATTTTTCTTACTTTTAGAAACAGAAGTCTTCTACTTTGTATTCAATAATAATACTGATTTTAAATCTACTTTTAATTCTAGATTACTAGCTATAACAGTACTGCAATTCTACTTTGATATTATATATACTCTATCTTTATATTTTATTAGATCTTTTCTGATATACAGTACAAGGCTGTTTTTTAGCTGAATTACTTTGTTTCTTTAAAGAAGTAGATCACTTTTTATTACTATAGTAAGCTAAGATCTATATACTAGCTTAGAGTAATAAGCAAGCTTGATATATACTAGAATATATTCTCTAAAAGTATTACAGATTTCTGAAGTTTAGTTTAAATTCTACTCTGTTTAATTGAACAAAGTACTTTGTAATATATTAAATATCTATTTTTTAAAGTATCAGCTTAGAGGATATAAAACTATATTAAAGGCTTTTAACTATATAAATCTATAAACTTTTTCAGAATTTTTCAACTATACAAGATTATAATAACTCTCTTTATCTTTTAACTATATAAAATAAAGAATACTTTATTAATTCAAGTAAGTATTACTCTAGCTTAGAAAGAATTAATTAATAGAAAGATATATCTACAGTAGTTATAGTACAAGCTTTACTAACTTGAATTTAAAAGTTCAAGATTAAAGTTAAGAAGCAGTAAGAAATAATTAACTAGATATACAAGTATACAGTTAATATTGAAAATCAGATTACAGTACAGCCTATAGATCAGGAAAAAGAAAGTATTATAGAAAAAATAAAAATTTAATCTTTTAACAGAACTAAAAGCAGGCTCAGATCTTTTTTAATATATTTTAAAATCTACTTTTAATTCAATATTAAATTGATAAAGATTAATAAATACTTAGTAGCAGTACAATACCTGTAAGAAAAAGCAGTAATATAGATATAACTTTATTTAATAATATAGTTCAGCAGAAAAGATCCCAGGAATTTTATATTTATTGAAACTGAAAAAATTCTTGTAATAAAGAATTTCAAACTGTTCAAGAAAGTATTAATAGTAAATTTTAGAATTATTAATAAAGAGATAACAGCAGTACAGAAAATTAAATAGATTTGATAAATAAAAAATATAGCTGAATATCTAGTAGAATTTTAATAACTAGCTGCAGTATTGAACTGGAATAATAGTATATTAATAAAAGCTGTATACAATAGACTCAAAGAAAAGATTAAGAATAAAATAATTAGATTAGAGAAACAATTCAATATATTATTTAAAATAATTAAATATACAGTATATATAAATACAAGAATTTGAAAAAAATACTTAAAATAAAAAAGCTATAAACAGTTTCTAAATTATATTTATTACAAAGTACCTTGTCTAATTAAGCAGGGCAGAACCTTAACTAAATCTTAAGAGTCTGTAATACTCTTAGGGGATACACTCTGGTATATACCAAGCTTGTTTATTACCCTAAGCTGGCATTGTAGGCCTTAGCTTACTGTAGTAATAGAGAGTAATTTACTTCTTCAAAGGAACAAAGTAATCCAGCTAGAGGACAGCCTTGTACTGTATATCAGAGAAGGCCTAATAGAATACAAAGATAGAGTATATATAATATTAAAGTAAAATTGTGGTGCTGTTGTAGCTAGTAATCTAGAACTAAGAGTAGATCTAAAATCAATATCATTATTAAATATGAAGTAGAAGACTTCTGTTTCTAAGAATAAGAGAAATATATTTTTTATATATATAATAATTTTCTTAGTAGATCTGGTAAATCTGGTAGATAAATCTATCAGTACTACTGAATCTACTATCTGTAGACTTGATAAATCTAGTAGACAAATCTATCAGTACTATCAGTTCTACTACTTTGAATTATATAATCTTCCAGTTATATGACTTCTAAGTTTTACTGGTTTTTCTATTCTACTGCACCTCTACTTTTCTGAGTCATTGTTAACTAATAATCTCTATTAATCTGTAATACTATTCTCTTCCTTCTTAGTGAGCTGTTCCAGCAATTTATCTCTTTTCTTTATAACTGGCACTGTTCCTACTTTCAGTTGATCTTTTTCTTTTTTCTTGTAAGTATCTCCTGGAATGTATTGACTATAGCACCTAGTTGTACTGCTAAAAACCAAGCTTGAACTGCTGACATTGAGTGTACAGGCTTTATTATATCTTCTCTATATTATTGTTACAAACAAAGGAAAATACCTTGCATTGTCTCTAAAGGCAATAAGTATTATAGCAAATATATTCAATTAAATAAATTATATATTTCAGAGGAGAAATTTGTTTCTTAATCTGAATAATTCAAATTGCACTGTACCTGCAATAAAATTAAATTAGATAAAGAACTTGCTTGTAAGGAATTTTATTATTTTTCCTTTCAGCTTTCTATTATTATAAATCAGTTAAACTATTTCAAAGAGCAGAAACAGTTTCTGAATATGAAGGCTAGCAAATTCATTCAATTCAATATACAAACTCTTAAAGAGTTAGAAAAGTTAGAAAAGAAGAAAAATAAAAGAAAACAGGTCAAGGCCACAGCTACAGATAAACTGCAAGCTTTGCTAGCTACTATTAGTAATATTCCCTCTCTTTCTAGTTTCAACTTTGCAGTTTTTAATAGTGCTGCAATACTTCCTGAGTATTCTTTAAATTCTTAACAGGTTTTTAAATATTGTCTAACTGTAGGTATTTTTTCTATTTTACAAGATAGTATTATTTATTCTCTAATACTGTATCTTCTAGAATTTCTTTAACTTTATATTTATTCAATTCTTTATTCTTGACTTCAGGTGAATATTGTCTAGTATTCTGGAGTACTTTTTCAATCAGCAAAATATAGAAAGTCAGGTATATCTATATCTTTTTCAGTAAAGCAAGTTTATATATAACTGGTCCAATCTGTTTCAAAACTTTGAAAAATCTGAGTTTTTAATAATTGAATTTATTACTTGATTGTTTTATCTTTATATTTCTTTATAAAAGATATACTTTCTCTCCTTCTTTAAAAACCAGCACCTCCTAGTGTTTTTTGTTATAATAATATTTTATTTATTTACTGTAGAATTTCAAGTTCAATTGCAGTTGCCTGTGTAATTTTCAAAGTTCTTGAATTCTTGTCTCTCCTAGATATACTCTTGTTTCTATATATTGCAGTATTTATAGAATATCTGGTTCTTATCTATAATTTACAAAATATAGTGTATATTCTGTTATTATATATTTTAAACTGTTGTAGGCAATCTGTACTGTCAGTAATAATAAAACCTAGTTATCTTGTCAGTTATTTATATAATTCTGTAAGTATTGCTTTACTGTCTGGTTCAATCTTTCTATCAATCTATCTGCCTGCAAATAGTATACTGTTGTAGCCTGGTATCTTATATCTAAATATACTGTAAATATTCTCTAGAAATATTCTATAAACTTTAGATCTCTATCTGAGATAATTTTTTCAGATAATCTATAGTTTATAAATATATTCTGTAGTAGTATATATACTATTTCTAGTGCTGATATTCCTTTAATAAATAGTAAGAAGTATATATATTTAGTTAATCAATCTGTAACTGTTAGAATAGAGTTGTACTTTATTTTTATTTGTAATTTCTTAAATTTTAATAACTTTATAATGAAATTTATTGCTATCAATTTCTACAGTACTTATAAATGAAGTATCAGCTGTAGCAAGCTATATTCTTTATATTAATTTACTTTATTTTATATACAATTGCAGTCTTGTATATAATCTCTGATTAATATCTATAATTCTAGTCAATAATAGTTTCTTGAAATTCTCTTCTAAGTTTTCTTAACTCTGAAGTATTCTGCTGTTAGATTGTTATAATTCTCCCTAAGAATCCTGTTTCTCAATTTCAATGAAATATAAATCAGTTCTTTGTACAATAGCAATTTATTACTATTCTTAAACTTATCTTTACATTTAATCTTTAATACAGTAGAATTGTTCTGTATCTGAGTTTATAATTTGTCTTCAAGCTCTATCAATATAGTGACCAATTGTATAGCTCTTAAAGCCTGATAATTAAAGACTAGAGTATTTATATCTTCTGCAGTCTTAAAAAGTACTTATTTTTCCTTGTAAACTGTTATCAAGTCTAACTGCCTGTTCAATATATCTGCTCAAGTATTGTCCTTTCCTTTGCAATGCTGTATTTTAAAATTATAGGCTGCTAAGGTTTCTGATCAACAAGCTTGACATTGTATCAACTTCTTTGTAGTTATAAAGTATTAAAAGTTGTAATAGTCTGAAATTACAATTACCTGGTAATTTGTACCTTTTAAATATACTTACTATTTCTTCAGTACTGCTACTATTGCAAGTAGTTCTTTATTATAAATATTGTAGTTCTGTTCAGCTGGTATTATTAATCTTGTATAGCAAGTAATCAGTTTTTTTCTTTCTTAATTATTCTCTTGCTGTAATCTTGCTTCTATTATATAATCCAATATATCTGTATTTATAATTGCAGATTTATTGGAGTTGAAATATATTTATATTTCTTCTTTTTAAAAAGCTTTCTTAATTGCTTCAAATACTTTTTACTGTTATTCTCTCTAATAAAACTCAATATCTTTCTTGAAGAAAGTAGTAAAGAGTTTTATTAGACCTGAAAATTCTTCTATAAACTGTCAGTAGTAGTTTACAAATTTATATAATACCTGGATTTCAGTTACAGTTTTCAGTGTCAGCTATTCTTTTATCACTTGAATTTTTGCCAGATCTATCTGTATACCCTCTGTAGTAATAATATATTCTAGAAACTCAATTTCCTTCTTGAAGAATTTACACTTTTCTAGTTTCAACAGTATATTTTTTCCTTGTAGCCTGTTGAATACTATTTTTACTTTTTCAGTATATTCTATTCTTATACTATTAGTAAAGATCAGGATATTATTCAAGTATACAACTATAAAATTATCCAGAAATTTATAAAGAAGTTTATTAATTATTACTTGAAATATTACTAGTGTATTAGTTAATCTGAATAGTATAATTAAGTACTTGAAGTATTTATAGTATATTTGAAATACTGTTTTCTATTTCTTGCCTTTTTTTATCCTGATTTAATTGTATTCTGCTTTTAAATTTAGTAAAGTAAACTATCTAATTTTTTAAAATTAATCTTGTATCTCTTCAATTAATAGTAACAGATATCAGTTTTTAATTATAATACTGTTTAATTGTCAATAATCTATATACAGTTATAACTTGCTATCTTTCTTTGGTATAAAAATAATAGAGTATTCTACTAGTAATATTAATAGTTTGATAAACCCTTTCTCTAGATTCTTGTCAATATATTGGTATAATTCCTTTAGCTTTTTTTTATTTAGTCAATATATCAGCTTGTATATCAGCTCTTTTTCTTCTAGCAATAGTATTTTATAGTTCTATTTTCTATATTCTGGTAAACTCTTAGACAGTTCTTTCTTCTTGAACATTTCTCTATAGTCCCAGTATTTCTTAGATACTATTTTTCTGACTTTTTCAGATATATTCTGGCTTGTCTTCCTGAGTAAGGTCCTAGCAGTTTTTTTGTATTCAATAGTATTCATCTATTTAATCAATTGTTTTTATACTGTCTATTCTTGGTTGTTCAGCTTATCTATTACTGTAGCCTTGCACCTGGTTTTCTGTAAACTGTAGATTGTTTCCAGTGTTAAGTCTAGTACTGGGGAATATCTATATCTGTTTAACTTTATTATTCCCTTCTGCCAGTATATATCAGGGTTGTACAGCTTTAACCAGGGTAGTTTTAAGACAATATTGTAACTTTCTAGATTGGTTATATCAAAGTTTACAAGCTCTTAGTATTTCTGTATCACTAATAGTTTCAGGCATGTTTTCTATTGTATAAAGTCTAGCTAACTTCTATCTAATCTATTTAGTTAATATAGTTGTTTCTTTAATTCTGTTAATAGCCCAGCTTTTTTTATAAAACTCCTATTTATAAGAATTCCAGTTGCCTTTGAATCAATTAAAGTATATATACAGTATTTTCTCAAGGTTATAGTAACTGCTAGATAGCTGTCTTGATTTATATTAACTAATAACTATTCTATTATATTGCTTACAGGCACTTGTTTATAGTAATACTATTATTTCCTGTCTACAATTATAAAGTATCAGTCTCCTGTCTTGATTTCTATAATAAATTTTTTAAAATTCTTTCAAATACTGTTATCTATTGCTTGATTAGTTCTTTTCAGATTTTAAATACTTCAAGTTTGTTTCCTCCTAGTCAGTCTTGTAGTATCTTAGCTTTACTCTGCTATAAATCTGTAGTTATTATCTTAGCCTGTATTTCTTTATATCAGGCTTTATAATATATTTATAACTCAGTACTTTTATTATATCAATAATATTGCTCTTCTTCTCAGTATTCTATTGGCTCTGCTGGTTTTTATATATAGTTGATCTTGTATATATTATACTCCAGCTTTCTACATATTTCTATACAGTATACCCAAGGTATTTCTGTGTATTGTAGATAGTTGATATTATATAATAAATAATCTATCTATTTTTCAGATATAAAAGTTAGCTCTTTAAAATAGCTTTTATTACTGATCTGTACTTTTTATAGTAATTATAGAAAGTATCTATTTACTTGTTTTTCTCTGCAGTGTATTCTGCAATTATTTGTCTAATATAATAATTAAGTCAGTACTCTGACCCTGTACTTGTTGTTACTCTTTAATCTGGTATTATAGTAACTGATTATTTTCTGATTTGTTCTGTAGTAAATATAGTCTATAATTTCTCTCTACAGTAACTCTGTATTTTTATTCTTATTGAAGTCTGAGATTATATATTTTCCTGATTATAATTTCTTTATTTGAATTGCTTTTAACTGCTTTAATAGATCTGGATAGTACTGATTGTCTTTTACTTCTTAGTAAAATAGATAGCTATCTATATAACAGAATAATTAATATATTCTTTTATACTATAAATATTCAATATTTGCCTTGTTCTGTGAACTGAGCTATTCTAGTACTTCTTAAATATTTTTCTATACTTTAACTTTGTTGTATTACTTGCAATCTTTTACATTATATCTATACAGTTTATAATAGTAGTAGGTTGAATTATCTCTGATTTACTGAATTTCTTTATCCTGTATCTTCTCATGCTATTTACAATTGTATATAAATGTAGGAAATTTATAGTATTATAGATATTTCAGATCTGTAATATTCTGATTTTTCTTCTTCCAGTAATAATTGTAATCTTTACTACTGTTTTATAGATTTTCTGACTCTTGCTATTTTTTATACTCTTTCCAGTGTAAATTCTGATAGTCAGGTAATAGATACTTTATTTTTGTTGTTCCAGTTGGCTC
The DNA here is from genome assembly GCA_002573605.1 of Polytolypa hystricis UAMH7299. Lineage (NCBI taxonomy): Eukaryota > Fungi > Ascomycota > Eurotiomycetes > Onygenales > Polytolypa > Polytolypa hystricis. Next base: position 46,957 of record PDNA01000077.1, read on the forward strand.
AGTTGCCTTACTGTCAATTTCTACTTGTCAAGTCTCTATTAGTTCTTAGAATATCTGTTCCACTATAATTTCTTGTAGCTTATTCTACTTATCTGCTATATTGCTAGTTTCAGCTCTAGTTATATACAGAAATTATTGTTTGTTTCTACCAGTATCAGTAGTAGAGTAGTATTATTCTCTTATAATTGCCTTCAGTTCTTGTTATAGCTGGTTTCTGTTTTTCTTGTAGCAATTTCTTATAAAGTGTCCTGATTTCTTGCAAAAGAAATATAACTTCTTTTAATATAGCTTGTCTTTCTTATAGTTCTGGCTTCTTGTAGTTATATTTAGTTCTATAAATTGTAATCTATAAAAATTGTAGTTTTCTCTGTATATCTATTACTTTGCAGTATAGTTTAGAAACTGTTTATAGCTCTTTTATTCTAAATATCTTTTTTAAATCCTTGTATTTATATATACTATATATTTAATCATTTCAGATAGTATATTAGGTTGTTCCTCCAACCTGACTATTTTATCCTTGACCTTTTCTTTGAATCTGTTGTATACAGCTTCTGCTAATACATTATTATTCCAGTTCAATACTACAGCTAGTTGTTGGAATTCTGCTAGGTATCTAGCTATATTTTTTATTTATTAAATCTATCTGATCTTCTGTACTGCTGTTGCCTCTTTATCAGTAATTTTAAAATTTACTGTTAACATTTTCTTGAACAGTCCAAAATCCTTTATTATAAGAATTTTCTCAGTTTCAATAAATATAAGATTCCTGGGATCTTTTCTGCTAAACTATATTGTTAAATAAAATTATACTTATACTGCTACTTCTCCTTACAGGTATTGTACTGCTACCAAGCACTTATCAGTTTTTATCAACCTGGTATTGAATTGAAAGTAGATTTCAAGATATACTAGAAAAGGTCTGAGCCTGCTTCTAGTTTTGTTGAAAGATTGAATCTTTACTTTCTCTGCAATACTTTCTTTCTCCTGGCCTGTAGATTATGCTGCAACTTAATTTTCAATATTGACTGTATACTCATATATCTAGTCAATTATTCCTTGTTACTCTTTGACTTTAGTCTCAAGCTCCTGAATCTGAACCAGTAAGGCTTGTACTGTAACTGCTGTAGACATATCTTTCTATTAGTTAGTTCTTTCTAAGCTAGAGTGATACTTACCTGAATCAACAAAGTATTCTTTGTCTTGTATAGTTGAAAGACAAAGAGAGTTATTGTAATTTTGTATAATTAAAAGATTCTAAAGAAGTTTATAGTTTTATATTCTTTAAACTAATACTTTAAAAAATAGATATTCAATATATTATAAAGTACCTTGTCTGATTAAGCAGGGCAGAACTTCAACTAAATTTCAAGAATCTGTAATACTTTTAGAGGATATACTCTGGTATATACCAAGCTTGCTTATTACTCTAAGCTGGTATTGTAGACCTTAGCTTACTGTAGTAATAGAAAGTAATCTACTTCTCTAAAGAAATAAAGTAATCCAGCTAGAGGACAGCCTTGCACTATATATCAGAGAAGGCCTAATAGAATGCAAAGATAGAGTATATATAATATTAAAGTAGAATTGCAGTACTGTTATAGCTAGTGATCTAGAATTAAAAGTAAATCTAAGATTAATATCATTATTAAATACAAAGTAGAAGACTTTCATTTCTAAGAGTAGGAGAAATATATTCTTTATATATATAATAATTTCCTTAGTAGATCTGGTAGACTTAGTAGACAAATCTACTAGTACTACTGAATCTACTATCTATAGATCTGATAGATTTAATAGATAAATCTACCAGTGCTATCAGTTCTACTACTTTGAATTATATAATCTTTCAGTTATATAACTTCTAAGTTTTACTGATTTCTTTGTTCTACTGTATCTCTACTTCTCTGAGTTATTGTCAATTAATAATCTTTATTAGTCTGTAACAATACTGCAAAGTAATAGATATACAGAGAAAATTACAATTCTTATAGACTACAATCTATAGAACTAGATACAACTATAAAAAACTAGAACTATAAAAAAGACAAGCTATACTAGAAGAAATTATATTTCTTTTATAAGAAATCAAAATACTTTATAAGAAATTACTACAAGAAAAATAGAAACTAGCTATAACAAGAGCTGAAGATAATTACAAGAAAATAATACTACTCTATTACTAATACTGGTAGAAATAAATAACAATTTCTATATATAATTAGAACTGAAACTAATAATATAGTAAATAAGTAAAACAGGCTACAGAATATTATAGTAGAATAGATATTCTAAGAACTAATAAAAACTTGATAAATAGAAATTAACAGTAAAGCAGCTGAGCTAACTAGAATAACAATAATAAAGTATTTATTACTCAACTACTAGAATCTATACTGAAAAGAGTATAAGAAACAGCAAGAGTTAGAAAATCTATAAAAAAATAGTAAAGATTATAAATATTATTAGAAAAAGAAAAACTAGAATATTATAGATCTGAAATATTTATAATACTACAAATTTCTTATATTTATATACAATTGTAAATAGTATAAAAAGATACAGGATAAAGAAATTCAGTAAATCAGAAATAATTTAATCTACTATTATTATAAACTGTATAGATATAATATAAAAGATTGCAAGTAATATAATAAAGTTAAAGTATAAAAAAATATTTAAAAAGTACTGAAATAGTTCAATTTATAGAATAAGACAAGTATTAAATATCTACAATATAAAAGAATATATTAGTTATTTTATTATATAAATAGCTGTCTATTTTACTGGAAAGTAAAAAATAATCAGTATTATCCAGATCTATTAAAGCAGTTAAAAACAACTTAGACAGAAAGATTATAGCTAGAAAAATATATAATCTCAGACTTTAATAAAGATGAAAATACAGAGTTATTGTAGAAAGAAATTATAGACTATATCTACTACAGAATAAATTAGAAAATAACTAGTTACTATAATATCAGATTAAAAAGTAATAACAAGTACAGAGTCAGAGTACTGATTTAATTATTATATTGAATAAACAATTGCAGAATATACTGTAAAAAGAAATAAATAAATAAATATTTTTTACAATTACTATAAAAAATACAGATCAGCAATAAAAGCTATTTTAAAGAGCTAACTTTTATATCTGAAGAATAGATAAATTATTTATTATATAATATCAACTATTTATAATATACAGAAATACCTTGAATATACTGTATAGAAATATATAGAAAACTGAAATACAATATATACAAGATTAATTATATATAGAAACTAGCAAAGCTAATAAAATACTGAAAAGAAAAGCAATATTATTAATATAATAAAAATACTAAATTATAAATATATTATAAGGCCTGATATAAAGAAATATAGATTAAAATAATAATTACAGATCTATAGTAGAGTAAAGCTAGAATACTATAAAATAAATTAGAAAAAAATAAATTTAAAATATTTAAAATTTAAAAAGAACTAGTCAAGCAATAGATAACAGTATTTAAAGAAATTTTAAAAGATTTATTATAAAAATTAAAACAGGAAACTGATATTTTATAATTATAGATAGAAAATAACAGTATTACTATAAACAAGTACCTGTAAGCAATATAACAGAATAGTTATTAATTAATATAAATTAAAATAGCTATCTAGCAGTTACTGTAATCTTAAGAGAATACTGTATATATATCTTAATCAGTTCAGAGACAACTGGAATTTTTATAGATAAAAATTTTATAAAAAAAACTGAGCTATCAATAAAATTAAAGGAAAAACTGTATTAATTAAACAAATTAGATAAAAGTCAGCTAGACTTTATATAAAGAAAAATATATTTAGAACTATTAGTAATACAGAAATACTAAGAACTTATAAACTTTGATATAATTAATCTAGAAAATTATAATATTATTTTAAAACTGCTCTGATTAAAGCTGTACAACTTCAATATATATTGGTAAGAAAGAATAATAAAGCTAAACAGATATAAATATTTTTCAGTACTAAATTCAACACTGGAAACAATCTACAGTTTACAGAAAATTAAATATAAAACTACAGCAATAGATAAGCTAAATAACTAAGAATAGACAGTACAAAAATAATTAATTAAATAGATAAATACTATTAAATACAAAAAAACTGCTGAAATCTTACTTGGAAAGATAAGCCAGAATATATCTGAAAAAGTTAGAAAAATAGTATCTAAGAAATACTGGAACTATAAAGAAATATTTAAGAAAAAAAAACTGTCTAAAAGTTTATTAAAATATAGAAAATAGAACTATAAAATATTATTGCTAGAAGAAAAAGAACCAATATACAAGCTAATATATTAATTAAATAAGAAAAAGCTAAAGAAATTATATTAATATATTAATAAAAATTTAAAGAAAGAATTTATCAGACTATTAATATTATCAGTAAAATATTCTATTATTTTTATATTAAAAAAGAATAGCAAGTTATAACTGTATATAAATTATTAACAATTAAATAGTATTATAGTTAAGAACTAATATCTGTTACTATTAATTAAAAAGATATAAAACTAATTTCAAGAAATTAGATAATTTACTTTACTAGATTTGAGAGCAGGATATAATTAAATTAAAATTAAAAAAAATAAAAAATAAAAAACAGTATTTTAAATATACTACAGATACTTTAAGTACTTAATTATATTATTTAGATTAATTAATATACTAGTAATATTTTAAATAATAATTAATAAGCTTTTTTACAAATTTCTGGACAATTTTATAGTTGTATACCTAGACAATATCCTGATCTTTACTGATAGTACAAGGATGAAATATACTGAAAAAGTGAAGATAGTATTTAACAGACTACAAGAAAAAAATATACTATTAAAACTGAAAAAGTATAAATTCTCTAAGAAAAAAATCAAGTTTTTAGAATATATTATTACAATAGAGAGTATACAGATAAATTCAGTAAAGATTCAAGTAATAAAAAAGTAATTAACACTGAAAACTGTAATTGAAGTTTAGATATTATATAGACTTATAAATTACTATTAACAGTTTATAAAAAGATTTTCAGATTTAATAAAATTTCTTATATTTCTTTTCAAGAAAAATATTAAGTTTCATTAGAAAGAATAACAGCAGAAAGTATTTAAAGCTATTAAAGAAGTTTTTTAGAAAAGAAAAATACAGATATATTTTAATTTTATAAAATCTATAATTATAAATATAGATATATTAAATTATATAATAAAAGCAAGATTACAGTAAGAGAATAATTAAAAAAAAAAGAAACTAATTACTTGCTATACAAAATCAATGATACTGGCTAAACAGAATTATAATATTTATAATAAAAAACTATTTATAATAGTAGCAGTATTGAAAAAATAGTAAGTATATTTAGAAGATACAAATTACTAGATAATTATAATTTTAAACTATTACAATTTTCAATATTTTATAACTACAAAGAAGTTAATATAATATTAAGCTTGTTAATCAGAGACTTTAGCAGTTTATAATTTTAAAATACAGTATTGCAAAGAAAAGAACAATACTTGAATAGATATATTAAACAGGTAGTCAGATCTGATAACAGCTTATAAGAAGAAACAAATACTTTTTAAAACTGCAGAAAATACAAATACTCTAGTCTTTAATTATCAGACTTTAAAAGCTATATAATTGGTTATTATATCAGTAGAGTTCAAAGATAAATTATAAACTTAGATACAGAATAATTCCACTATATTAAAGATTAAATATAAAGATAAATTCAAGAATAATAACAGATTACTATTATACAAAGAACTGATTTATATTTTACTAAAATTAAAAAACAGAATTCTCCAGAAGAATTACAACAATTTAATAACAGAATATTTTAAAGTTAAGAAAACTCAAGAAAGGATTTCAAGAAACTATTATTAGTTAAAATTATAGATATCAGTTAGAGATTATATATAAAACTGCAATTGTATATAAAATAAAGTAAATTAATATAAGAAATATAGCTTACTACAGCTGATACTTTACTTACAAGTACTATAGAAATTAATAGCAATAGATTTCATTGTAAAGTTACTAAAATTCAGAAAACTATAAATAGAAATAGAGTATAATTCTATTCTAACAGTTACAGATTAATTAACTAAATATATATATTTCTTACTGTTTATTAAAGAAATATCAGTACCAGAAATAGTATATATATTATTACAGAATATATTTGCAAACTATAGATTATTTGAAAAGATTATCTTAGATAAAAATCTGAAGTTTATAAAGTATTTCTAGAAAATATTTACAGTATATTTAAGTATAAAATACCAGACTATAACAGTATACTATCTACAGGCAGATAGATTAGTAGAAAGATTGAACCAGACAGTAAAGCAATATCTACAGAATTATATAAATAACTGATAAAATAACTAGATTTTACTATTACTGACAGTACAGATTGCTTACAACAGTTTAAAATATATAATAACAGAATATACACTATATTTTGTAAATTATAGATAAGAACTAGATATTCTACAAATACTGTAATATATAGAAATAAAAGTGTATCTAGAAGAAATAAAAGTTTAAAAACTTTGAAAATTGTATAAGTAATTATAATTGGACTTGAAATTTTACAGTAAATAAATAAAATATTACTATAACAAAAAATACTAGAAGATACTGGTTTTTAAAGAGAGAAAGAGAATATATCTTTTATAAAAAAATATAAAGATAAAGTAATTAAGTAATAAATTCAACTATTGAAAACTTAAATTTTTTAAAGTTTTAAAACAGATTGAACCAGTTATATATAAACTTGCTTTATTAAAAAAGATATAAATATATTTAATTTTTTATATCTTGCTAATTGAAAAAGTATTTCAGAATATTAAACAATATTTATTTAAAATCAAGAACAAAGAACAGAACAAATATAAAGTTGAAGAAATTTTAAAAAATACAGTATTAAAAAATAAACAATACTATCTTATAAAATAGAAAGAATATCTACAGTTAAACAGTACTTAAAAATTTGTTAAAAATTTGAAGAATACTCAGAGAGTATTGCAGTACTATTAAAAGCTATAAAGTTAAAACTAGAAGAAGAGAGGATATTGTTAATAATAGTTAACAAAGCTTGCAGTTTATCTATAGCTGTAATCTTAGCTTATTTTCTTTTATTCTTCTTCTCTTCTAGTTTTTCTAACTTCTCAAGAGTTTGTACATTGAATTGAATGAATTTACCAGCTTTTATATTCAGAAACTGTTTCTGCTTTTTAAAACAGTTTAACTAATTTATAGCAATAAAAAGCTGAGAGGAAAGATAGTAAAATTCTTTATAAATAAATTCTTTATCTGATTAGATTTTATTGCAGGTACAGTGTAGTTTAGATTATTTAGATTAAGAAATAAATTTCTTCTCTGAAATATATAATTTACTTAATTAAATATATTTATTACAATATTTATTGCTTTTAGAAATAATACAAAGTATTTTTCTTTATTTACAATAATAATATAGAGAAGATATAATAATACCTGTATACTTAATATTAGCAGCTCAAGCTTAGTTTTTAGCAGTATAGCTGGGTACTATAGTTAATACATTCCAGGAGATACTTACAGAGAAAAAAAAGAAGAATAAACTGAAAGTAAGAATAGTATAGATTATAAGAAAAAAACAGATTGCTGGAACAGCTTATTAGAAAGAAAGAAAATAATATTATAGACTAGTAGAGACTATTAATTAATAATAACTTAGAAAGGTAAAAGTACAGCAGAACAGAGAAACTAGTAAAACTTGAAAATTATATAACTAAAAAATTATATAATCTAAAGCAGTAGAATTAATAATACTGATAGACTTGTCTATCAGATTTACTAAATTTACAGATAATAGATTCAGTAGTACTAGTAGATTTATTTACTAGATCTACCAGATCTACTAAAGAAATTATTATATATATAAAGAATATATTTCTTCTATCTTTAAAAATAGAAGTTTTTTATTTTGTATTTAATAACAATACTAATTTTAAATTTACTTTTAATTCTAGATTACTAGCTATAACAGCACTGCAATTCTACTTTAATATTATATATACTCTATCTTTGTATTTTATTAGACTTTCTCTAATATATAGTATAAAGCTGTTCTCTAGCTGGATTACTTTGTCTCTTTAAAAAAGTAGATTACTTCTTATTACTACAGTGAGCCAAGGCCTATATACTGGCTTAGAATAATAAGCAAGCTTGGTATATATCAGAGTATATTCTCTAAGAGTATTACAAACCCCTGAGATTTAGTTTAGATTCTACTCTGCTTAATCAGACAAAGTACTTTGTAATAATATCAGTAAAGCTTAAAAATAAATTATAAATTTAGATACAGAATAATTCTATTATATTAAAAATTAAATATAAAAATAAGTTTAAAAATAGTAATAGTTTATTATTATACAAAAAACTGATTTATAAAATCTGTAATTATAGATATAAATATATCAGATTATATAATAGAAGCAAGATTACAGTAAAAAAATAATTAAAAAAAAAAAAAAAACTGATTACTTGCTATATAAAATTAATAATACTAGCTAAATAAAATTATAATATTTATAATAAAGAATTACTTGTAATAGTAGTAGTATTGAAAAAATAGTAAGTATATTTAAAAAATACAAATTATTAAATAATTATAATTTCAGACTATTATAATCTTTAATATTTTATAATTATAAAAAAGTTGATATAATATCAAGTTTATTGATTAAAGATCTTAGCAGTTTATAATTTTAAAATATAATATTGTAAGAGAAAAGACAATACTTGAATAGATATATTAAACAGAAGATCAGACTTTATAATAGTCTATAAAAAGAAATAAATACTCTTTAAAACTACTAAAGATATAAATACTTTAGTCTTTAATTACCAGATTTTAAAAGCTATACAATTGATTACTATATTAATAAAGCTTGAAAATAAATTATAAATTCAGATATAAAATAACTCTACTGTATTAAAAATTAAATATAAAAATAAGTTTAAAAATAGTAATAGTTTGCTATTATAAAAAAAACTAATTTATATTTTATTAAAATTAAAGAACAGAATTCTGCAAGAGAATTATAATAATTTAATAATAGAATATTTTAAAATTAAGAAAATTTAGAAAAGAATTTTAAGAAACTATTACTGATCTAAATTATAATTATTAATTAGAAATTATATATAAAACTGTAATTATATATAAAATAAAATAAATTAATATAAAAAATATAGCTTACTATAGTTAATACTTTATTTACAAGTACTATAGAAATTAATAGTAATATATTTCATTGTAAAATTATTGGAATTTTAGTAACTATAAATAGAAATAGAATATAACTCCATTTTAACAGTTATAAATTAATTGATTAAATATATATACTTTTTACTATTTATCAAAGAAATATCAGTACTAGAGATAGTTTATATACTATTATAAAATATATTTATAAATTATAAATTACTTAAAAAGATTATTTTAAATAAAGATTTGAAATTCATAAAATACTTCTAGAAGATATTTACAGTATATTTAAATATAAAATATCAAGCTATAACAGTATACTATCTATAGGTAAATAAATTAATAGAGAGATTGAATTAAATAGTAAAACAATATTTACAGAATTATATAAATAACTAATAAAATAATTAAGTTTTATTATTATTAATAGTATAGATTATCTACAACAGTTTAAAATATATAATAACAGGATATATACTATACTTTATAAATTATAAATAAAAACTAAATATTCTACAAATACTGCAATACATGAAAACAAGAATATATTTAAAAGAGATAAGAATTTAAGAATTTTAAAAATTGTATAAGCAACTGCAATTGAACTTGAAATTTTATAATAAACAGATAAAATATTACTACAATAAGAAATACCAGAAAATACTAACTTTTAAAGAGAAAAAAAAAGTATATCTTTTATAAAGAAATATAAAAATAAAATAATTAAGTAATAAACTTAATTATCAAAAATTCAGATTTTTTAAAGTTTTAAAATAAATTGAACCAGTTATATATAAACTTACTTTATTAAAAAATATATAAATATATTTAATATTCTATATTTTGCTAATTAAAAAAGCACTTCAGAATATTAAATAATATTTACTTGAAATTGAAATTAAAGAACTAAAAGAATATAAAGTTAAGAAAATTCTAGAAAATACAGTATTAGAAAAAGAATAATATTATTTTATAAAATAGAAAGAATACTTACAGTTCAATAATACTTGATAATCTGTTAAAAATTTAGAGAAGATTTAAAAAATATTACAATACTATTAAAAGCTGCAAAATTGAAATTAAAAGAAAAAAGAAAATTATTAATAGTAATTAATAGAGCTTGCAGATTATCTGTAATTATAATTTTAACTTATTTTCTTTTATTCTTCTTCTTCTCTAACTTTTCTAACTCTTTGAAAGTTTGTATATTGAATTGAATGAATTTGTCAGTCTTTATATTTAGAAACTGTTTCTGCTCTTTAAAACAGTTTAAATAATTTATAATAATAGAAAGCTAAGAAGAAAGACAGTAAAATTTCTTATAAATAAGTTTTTTATTAATTTAATTTTATTGCAGGTTTAATACAGTTTAAATTATTTAAAACAAGGAATAAATTTCTTCTCTGAAATATATAATTTATTTAACTGAATATATTTACTATAATATTTATTATTTTTAAAAATAATATAAAGTATTTTTCTTTATTTATAACAATAATATAGAGAAGATATAATAAAATCTGTATACTTAATATTAGCAGCTTAAGCTTGATTTTTAGCAGTGTAGCTAGATATTATAGTTAATATATTTCAAAAAATACTTATAAGAAAGAGAAGGAAGAACAACTGAAAGTAAGAACAGTACTAATTATAAAGAAAGAAATAGATTACTAAAACAGTTTACTAAAAAGAAAAAAAAAATATTACAGATTAATAAAAACTATTAATTAACAATAATTTAAAAAAATAGAAATACAGTAGAACAGAGAAACTAGTAAAACTTAGAAATTATATAATTAAAAAATTATATAATCTAAAGTAGTAAAACTGATAGTACTAATAAATTTATCTATTAAATTTACTAAATTTACAGATAGTAGATTCAGTAGTATTAATAAATTTATCTACTAGATCTACTAGATCTACTAAAGAAATTATTATATATATAAAAAAATATTTCTTCTATTTTTAGAAACAGAAGTCTTTTACTTTATATTTAATAATAATACTGATTTTAAATCTATTTTTAATTCTAGATTATTAATTATAATAATACTGTAATTTTATCTTTATATTTTATTAATTTTTTTTTAATATACAGTACAAGACTGTTCTCTGATTAAATTACTTTATTTTTTTAAAGAAGTAGATTATTTTTATTACTACAGTAAGCTAAAGTTTATAATACTGGCTTAGAGTAATAAACAAGTTTAATTATATACTAAAGTATATCTTCAAAAAGTATTACAAATTTCTAAGGTTTAGTTTAAGTTCTGCTCTGTTTAATTAGATAAGGTACTTTGTAATATTCTTCTTGCAGGTACTGTACTGCTACTAGACATTTATCAGTCTTGATTAACTTAGTATTAAATTAAAAGTAAATTTTAAAATAGATTAAAAAAAGTCTAAGCCTGCTTCTAATTTTATTAAAAGATTGTATTTTTACTTTTTCTATTATATTTTCTTTCTTCTGGTCTGAGAGTTGTCCTGTAATTCTATTCTTAATATTAACTATTTATTTATATATCTAGTTAATTATTTTTTATTATTGTTTAATCTTGTTTTTAAACTTCTAACTCCTGACTAGCAAGATCTGTACTGTAACTGCTGTAGATATATTTTCTATTAATTAATTTTTCTTCAGCTAGAGTAATACTTACTTGAATAATAAAGATATTCTTTATTTTATATAGTTAAAAAATAAAGAAGATTTTATTATAATCTTATATAATTAAATTTTTTTAAAAGAGTTTATAAACTTATATAGTTAAATTTTTTTAAAATAGTTTTATATTCTTCAAGTTAATATTTTAAAAAGATAAGTATTTAATATATTATAAAGTACTTTGTCTAATTAAGTAGAGCAGAACTTAAACTAAACCTTGAAAATCTATAATATCTTTAGAAGATATACTCTAGTATACAACTAAGCTTGTTTATTACTTTAAGCTGATATTATAAACCTTGGCTTACTGTAGTAATAGAGATTAATCTACTTTTTTAAAGAAATAAAATAATTCAGTTAGAAAACAACTGTATACTGTATATCAAAGAAAATCTAATAAAATACAAAGATAGAATATATATAATATTAAAATAAAATTGCAGTACTGTTATAGCTAGTAATTTAAAACTAAAAATAAATTTAAAATTAATATTATTATTAAATACAAAGTAGAAGACTTCTATTTTTAAAGATAAAAGAAATATATTCTTTATATATATAATAAGAAATTTATAGTAAATCTAGTAGATTGTGTAGATATAGTAGATTTATATTTACTAAGTTTACTAAGTTTACTAAATCTACTAAATCTATTAATTTAATTATATAATTTTCAGCTCTGTAAATTCTTCTGTTCTACTATCTTTCTTTTCTCTTAGATTATTATTAATCAATAATTTCTGTTAGTCTGTAACAAGTACAGCAAGAGATAAACAAGATAATTAAATAAATAAAAGTAGTATAAAAAATAGAAGAATTATTCTACTAGAAAAAGAATAATTTAAGCTAGTTATATTAATAACATAATAGGATTATACTAATAATATAATCAGATATATATTTAAAAACAAGTTTTTATTTATTATTTAAAAGAGTTTTTATAATTTCTTGTAATTATTGTTAGAAGATTTTGACCTGGTCTGATTAGAGTATTCTGTATTAGTAGAGCTGAAGTAGAGAATAGATAATAATAATAAATTTATAGTTTAAGAGGATTTGAAGGGTAGCAAGTATTAAAGAGACTTAATTAATTACTTCAAGAGCTTAAAGCAAAGAAATACTGAAATATAGATTAAATTTTAAAATAAGTTTTTATTAAAAAATATAAGCAAGCTCTAGTTATAGTAAAATAATAGAGTTATAGATATTCTTACAGGTTCAAATTATAGAGCTCTGGATTGCTATAGTTGATATTAATTGATAATAAAAATAAGATAATAAACTAAACTAATTGCAAGAAATTATAAAAACTTTTTTAAATAATAAATAACAATCTATTTTTATATACAATACTAGAAACTTGAAGTAGTTTTTAATAAACTTTTCTAAAGTAGTTTTAAATAGACTTTTTTTTAAATAGTTTCAGATAGACTTCTTCTTAAGTAGTTCTAAATAAACTATTATCAGAGTAGTTCTAAATAAACTACTCTACTAAGACTTATTATAGACTTTTTTATTATATAACTTTTCTAAATCTAGATTTATTCTTCTAGGAATAACTTCTTCTGCTATTTAATTATTTTAAAAATATATTGTAGATCTGTAATATTATTCCTCTCTCTGCAGTATTTTTATTCTAAGAATAAATAGTTTTTCTGTTGCTGTTTAATTTCTCTGTTTTTATAAAGCTTCTCTGTTCTATTGATTCTACTATATTTATCATACTATACAAACCTTCTTTGTCTTGTTTCTCTTAAAATTGTTACTCTGAGTAGATTTGCTTTATTGATCTGATTGACTGCTATAGCAGTATTCTTAGTTTTCCTTGTAATAATTGTTTCTTATCTTCTTCTTTGTATATTATAATAGATTCCTGCAGTTTATCCTGTTTATTGTATCTCTGTAAAAATAAGTATTATATTAGTAAGATTTATATCAACCAAAACCTTCTTTTCTTATTAAAGGAAAAAGAGTGAATATTTTCCTATTTTATTGCTAGAAATTGTAATATAAAGATCTTTATAAAAGAAATAAATTATCTAGAATCTACTCTGATTTCTTTTCAGAGTATACTTTTTGAAAAACTAGATAAGTACTTCTTATTTTATTATTGCTTTGCTTTATTGTCTGATTAGATCAATTAACTAGCTTTTCTTAACTAATTTATCTTAGAATTGTCTGATCTGTTATCAATTTACTTTTTTGCTAGAGATATCTTCTTATCTTCTTCTAGTAATTTTACAAATTCTTAGTAGGTTTTCAGGTGTTCTACTCTGTAGAATAATCCTTTTATTTTACTAGATAGTATATTTTTCTATCAATCTGACCTTGCTCTAGGATTTTCTCAACTTTATACTTATTTTCATTTTCAATCTCAATTCTTTCCTGTCTGATGTTTTGACTGGCTTTTTCTATTAGCAATATATAGAATACTGGGTGTATTTGTATTGTCTTTAGCAGTTTCAGTTTATAATTAAGTTCTGATATTTTTTATTGAATTTTGAATGGCTTTAGCTTCTTGAAATCCAATTTTTTATTTAATTGTTTTATTTTGATATTTTTTTATAAAAGATATACTTTCTCTCTTTTATTGAATTTAAATGCATCTTCATATCTTTTATTGTAGTAGGCTTTTATTCTTTTATTAATAAACTTAATATTGTTATACAAATTCTCATGTATTTTTCTTAATTTTTGAGCTGTTATCTTGCCTTTATTATTTTAATTTAATACTTCCAGTAGATTTCTCCTGATTATTAATTCTTTTCTGTAGTTTGTAAAAAATAGTATTATTCTAGTTGTTATATATTTTAAACTATTATATATAAATTACACTATCAGTAGCAATTCTGCCTAATTCTTTTAATTGTAATTTATATAATATTTCAGATACTGCTTTAGTATCTGATTAAGCCTTTCTATCTATCTATCTATCTGCAGATAATATACTGTTAATATCTTGTATTTAATTCTGAGTTATTGCATTAATATTTGCCAGAAATATTCTATAAAATATATATCTCAATCTATAATTTATTTAGTAAGTAGTCTATAGTTAGTAATTACTTGTTTAATAATTATCTCTAATAATTCTTTTGTACTTAACTTTTCTATATATACTATAAAATATCTGTACTTTGAAAGCATATCTGTCAGTATTAATATAGTATTATATATTTATCTATTACTTGTTAATTCTAGTAGTTTTACTATAAAATCTATTGAAACTTGTTTCTATAAAGCTTTAAGTTTTAGTATTAATTATAGATATCTATATTCCTTGTATTGTACTATTTTACTTTTTTAATATAGATTATATTTTCTAATATATTTTCAGATATTTAACTATATTTCTGGCCAGTAATATATTCTGATAATTTTATTAATTATTTTTTTATTTTCAAAGTATTTTACTGTTGAACTATTGTATTCTTATTAAATTATTTTATATTATATTATTTTCAGTATATATACTTTATTTTGATATAGTACTAATCTGTTCTGCTTTATTATTTTCTTAACTTTCAGAATTAATTCAGTATTTTTTTTTTTTAATTTCTTTTTATAATTTTTCTTTTAAGAAGGATTTCAGTATAACAGTCTGGATTATATTTACAGCAGTTTAGTTGAATATCTACTTTTTCTAGTCTTGTATAAAAAGAGTTCTTTTTTTCTTTTTCTTCTTTTCAGAACAGATTGGTTAGCAGCTTTATCTTTGCTGAGAAATTTATTATAAACTTTCAGTAATAGTTTACAATTCTGTAGAATAACTGAATTTCTTTTATATTTATCAGTATTAGTTAGTCAAGTATTATTTAAATCTTTTCAGAATTCATCTGTACTCTGTCTTCTGAAAATATATATTTTAAAAATTTAACTTCTTTCTTAAAGAATTTATACTTTTTTAAACTTAATAAGATATTATATTCCAAAAATTCTTGCAGTATTTACTGTATTTTTCTTGTATAATCTTCTTTTATTTCTCTGGAATAAATTATAATATTATTAAAGTAAACTGTAATAAAGTCTTCTAAGTACTTTCTTAATATATAGTTTATTTATACTTGTTGTATTACTGGTCTGTTAGTTATTTTAAAAAATATAACTAAGTATTTATATATTTTCTATAGTGTAATGAATACTGTTTTCTATTTATTATCTTTTTAAATTTGTATTTAATAAAATACTTTTTTCTAATTTAGTACAGTAAACTATATATATTTAAATAATATATTCTGTATTTATTTAATCAGTAGTAATAAATATCAATTCAGTATTATTATATTATTTACTGGTCTGTAATTAATATAAAATCTTTCTAATTTTTTTTTTTTAATATAAAAAGCAGTAAATATCTTTCTAATATCTTTAATAGCTTGATATATTTTTTTACTCTTTTTTTACTTATAAACTGCTTAATCAGTTTAAGTTTTTATTATATATATTTTTTTATTTTAAAGTATCTGGATATTTTATTTTCTCTGAAGTTTATTTTGTAATTCTATAGCTAGTATTTTAATAATATAGTAGATAATTTTTATTCTTTAAATAGAACTTGAAATTCTCTGAATTTTTTTAATAGCTTTAATAATAGTTTTCTATCTATCTATTATTGCTTGTTGGCCTGATCCTTGTTTTTACCAATTTTAATCAATTATTTAAACTTGTCTTAAGGTATTTTCTATATATCTGAAGTATTTTTTTTTTTATCTTCTATTAAATCTTAGACTCTTTCTAATATTATAATTTCTATTGAGTTTCAGATTTTCTAATTAAGAAAATAATTATATCTTTATTTTTTATTCATTTCTTTTTCCAGCTGATATCTGAATTGTATTACTCTATTCAAGAATATTTTAAAATTAAATTTAATACTTTTAAATTTATTATATCAAAGTTTATTTTCTCTCTGTATCTTTTTACTTATATTTATAGTCTGAATATTTATTGTTTTATCAATTTTTCTGTAATATTTAATATTGAAACTTGTTGCAGTATTTTTATTTATTTTAATTATATACAATATCTTTCAGTATATTATATATTTATAAAATTATCTTGAGCTTCTGAATCTATTAATACAGCTGTACTTTCTCTATTAATAATTACTTAAATTACTAAGTACTTTTTTCAGAGTATAATAATTACTTCTAGCTACTTAGATTGCTACTTTACAGCCTGTATTTCTAGGTAATAATCTTGTTTTCTATCAGTTCAATTTCAGTTAGTACTAGTTCTTAGGTTTTCTATCTTTTATCAACTTCAATATCTTTTAAAGTTGTATTTTTATAGCTATTTATCATATTTAATTACTCTATATATTTTTTTATAAATTGTATAAACTTGTCAAGCTGTTTCTCTATTTATTTAAGAATTTTATTTACTTTTTTCTATAATTATTTAATCTTTTCTTCTTATTCAGTACTTTTCTAAATATATTTTTTCTATTTATATTTCAATATCTGAACTTTAATTTATTTTTTAAATTAGTTAGATTTTTCTTTATCTTCTGACAGCTCTGTATATCTTAGTTTCTATTTATCTTGTATTTTATATTATTATTAATTGTTTTTACAGCTACAGATTCCTGCTTTATAATTATCTTTCTAATTCTTGTATTTTTACTATAATTAATAATATAGATTTTCAATATTTACTGTTATTAATCTGTACTTAAAATCTAATTATATTTATTTATATATAAATATATTAACTAGTTCTACTGTTTTCTTGATGTTATACTTTATTATAAGTCAGTGTTATACTTTGTAGAATATTGTTGGATACTTTATATATATTTAATATTCAATACATCTATTAAATTCTTCTATTTTCTAGATTATAATATAATTTTGTCCTATATCAAAAGTATACTTTACTTATTTCAGGTAATTGGTTTAGTATATATAAGCTTCTGAATATATATATTAATATTTCAATCTATAATAGTATAACTAATATCTTTTATTGTTATTTTACTTTTATTTTCTATTATAGTATCTATAAACTCAGTCTGTATTTCTTTTATAATATTTTTCTTCATATATAGCTGATATTGTATTTTAATATTTCTAGATATAAAGTATACAAAAGCAGTCTATCTGTCAAAGTTTATTATATTTCTATTATTATCTGGCTCAGTATATATTACTTTCAATTTTCTTAATTTTCTATAATTCTCTGAATATTTTATTAGCAATTAATATTTCTATTTTATTTTGCAGTACTATTTTTTGAACTTTTATTACTTATATTTTGATATTGTATTCTTTATAGTTTTTCTGTTGAGTTCTTCTCTCAGCTTAATATTTATATATATAATATTCTTCTTTATTACAGTTAAAGTATTATTTCTTTCTGCCTAGTTCACCTTTTTTACTTTCTCTAGATAGTATTAATTTCTATAAATTGATATCTGTACAGGTTCTTTTATTGATTCTAGTTGATTTTTCTTGATCAATTTCTGTATCTACCTTTTTTCTTAAGCTTCCTTTTCTATAGTCAATTGTCAATTTTAATAGCTATATTTATCAGTTTAAATAGGCTCTTGTCTTTCTTTCTTAGTTGAGTAATTTTATCTTTAACTTTTTCTTTCAGTTCTTGATAGTACTGATTAGCCAGAGTATTGTCTCTCTATTCTAAGAATATACTTTCTCTCTAGAATTCTTGAATATACTTGAACATTGATTTTTTTTATTGTAGGTGCTGTATTTTCTCAGTAGCTATTATAGTTTTATTAATTTCTCTGAAACTTAGTTGCAAGACTTTCTTTATCTTAACTCAATTTTATATTTTATTATATATTTTAATAATTTCTTAGTCTCCTGAATTTTCTTTTTTAAATTATACTATTAAATAGTTCTGAGTTTATCTTTCTATTATTTCTTCTATATTTCTCAATATAATCAGATACCAATCTGTATCTATAGCTGGAGTATTATATTTAAAGAATACTTTATATTGTAGAAGAAACTATTTTAACTGTTTATATTTTTCTATAAAAACAGTCTGATTTTTATTAGCAGTTTTAGTATTAGAAGTTTAACTTCTTTTTGAACTTTTTTAAGTTTTACAATCTATATCAGCAATATATTTACATTGTTGTCAGTACTAGTTATAGATTCTAATACTATTTTTTCTTAATTAATTCTTTTATTTTTAAGAGTTATATTTCTCTATAAGATTCAGACTATTAATCTATTAATCTGGACAAGGAGTTAGATATATATTCAATAATAGTATATTGTTTCTATAAAATATATATCTTTTATTAATTTCCTTCAACAACCAAGAGGGGCAATTATTGTTAGAAAGTTTTGATCTAGTCTGATCAGAGTATTCTATACTGGTAAAATTAAGATAGAGAATAGATAATAATAATAAAGAATTTAAAGAAATTTGAAAAGTAGCAAGTATTAGAGAAACTTGA
Organism: Polytolypa hystricis UAMH7299; assembly: GCA_002573605.1. NCBI lineage: Eukaryota > Fungi > Ascomycota > Eurotiomycetes > Onygenales > Polytolypa > Polytolypa hystricis. Next base: position 66,363 of record PDNA01000077.1, read on the forward strand.
TTAATTACTTCAAGAATTTAAAATAAAGAAATACTGAAGTATAAATTGAATCTTGAAATAAATTCTTATAAAAAAATATAAACAAGCTTCAGTTATAGTAAAATAATAGAGTTATAGATATTTTTATAAATTTAAACTATAAAGCTCTGAATTACTATAGTTAGTATTAACTGATAATAGAAATAAGATAATAAACTGAGATAATTACAAGAAATTATAAGAACTTTTCTAGATAATAAATAACAATCTATTTTTATATACAATATTAGAAATCTAGAGTAATTTTTAATAAACTTTTCTGAAATAATTTCAGATAAACTTCTTTCTAAATAATTTTAAATAAACTTCTTTTTAAATAGTCTCAGGTAGACTACTATTAAAGTAGTTTTAAATAAATTACTTTATTAAGACTTGTTATAGACTTCTCTATTATATAACTTTTCTAGATCTGAGTTTATCTATCTGTGAACAACCTCTTCTGCTATTCAATTATCTTGAAAATATACTGTAGATCTGTAACAATTATCCTCTTCTATTATTTTACTTTTATTATTAATTAGTACTAATTATAATAATCTAGAGTTCTATAATTTAAATCTACAAGAATATTTATAATTTTATTATTTTACTATAACTGAAGCTTGTTTGTATCTTTTTATAAGAACTTATTTTAAAATCTAATCTATATTACAGTATTCTCTTACTTTAAGTTTTTCTAATACTTACTACTTCTAAAGCTTTTTAAACTTTTTATTATTATTACTTATTCCCTACTTCAGCTCTATCAGTACAGAATACTCTGATTAAGTCAGATTATACCTCTAACACTAGGCCTGCTACTGACTTAGTAGAACTTATAAAATAATTTTTCTAAGTTTATTTCTTGTAAAGAAGATTATTTTTATTTTTCTTTATTTTCCTGATAATTCTCTAGAGAAATAATCTCACTTGAGCTGGATAGAGTCTGAAAAAGAATTCCTTTTATAGCTAAGTATTTATCTTGAAAGAATATAGTTTTATAGCTAGAATTTTAATATTTATATTCAAGAATTAAAAGCTTTTAAATTTTTCTTAACTTAGTATATTGAAATACTTTAAAAATATTCTTTGCCTGGGTATCTTCTAAAAATAAGTTCTAATAATTAGATTTTGCTTATTTAACTGTTGAAAAATAGTTATTTCTAACTTCTTTAAAATATTTTTTTAAAAAAAGTAGTATTTTTCTTTCAGTTTCTTTTAATTCTGGCTAAGTTTTTCCTCTTTTCAGTGAGTTCTTCATTCTACTATAGTTTTAAATACTCAGAGATTCTTTTCTTTAGAATAAATTATTCAATATTAGTAAGAATAAAGATAATTATATTCTCAGTTTTTTTATCTAGTATTTTTTTATCATATTTTTATTCTATTAAAATTAGCTTTTCTTTTCTTCTTTAAGCTTTTTAATTTCTTTATCAATTTCTTCTTAATTTGCCTTTTGAAAGTTAAATTAATTAGAAATTATTAAATTTTTAACTAGATCTTGATTATCTATTTAAAAAGAAAATTAAATTATTTTATAGTTTGAAGTAGAGAATTCTTCTTCATTTATTAGCTAGATGTAGAATTTTTAACTGATTTTAGAAGAAATAAAAGTTAAATTTATAATAAATTTATTTGAATATTTTATCTGTAAAAGATCTGTTTATCTAATTTATTTATTAAGATTAAATCATAAAATAAAGCCTATTTAACCAGTTTATTTGCTTTTATAGAGTTATTTATTTCAGAATTTTATTAATAATAATAAGTATTGAAATCTTTACAGATAATAGAATATTTATTAAATTATAAATTAGTTAAATATTTATTAATTGTCTAGCTATTGTTATTTTCTTTTAAAAATCTTTTATTATTATTATTATTATTAATCAAGTTTAATATCTGTATTCAGTTTATAGACTATAACTGATCTATTATAAGTAGATCCTTTTAAAGCTTGATATTAGAGGGTTTTGACCTAGTTGAGTCAGAGTATTCTGTACTGATAGAGCTGAGATAGAGAATAGTTAACAATAATAAAGATTTAAAAGGCTTTAGAGAGTAGCAAGTATCAGAAGAACTTGATTGATTACTCCAAGGGCTTAAAGCAGTAGAACTCTGAAGTGTAGGTTAGATCTTGAGCTAAGTTCTTATAGAAAGACACAAGCAAGCTCTAGTTATAGTAAAGTAACTAGAGTTGTAGATATTCTTGTAAATCTAAACTATAAAGCTCTGAATTACTATAGTTGATATTTAACTGATAAAATAAAGTAATAAACTGAGATAATTATAAGAAATTATAAGAACTTCTCTGGACAATAGATAAGAATCTATTCTTATATATAATTCTAGAATTTCAGAGTAGTCTTTAATAAAGTCTTCTGAAATAGTTTTAAACAGATTCTTTCTTAAGTAGTTTCAAATAGACTCTTTCTTAAGTAGTTTTAAATAGACTTTTTCTTAAATAGTTTCAAACAGACTTCTTTTCAAGTAGTTTTAAATAAACTATTTTATCAAGACTTATTATAGACTCTCCTGTTATATAACTTTCTAAGACTTGAATTTATCCTTTCAGGGATAATCTCTCCTGCTATTTAATTACTCTGAAAATATACTGTAGATCTGTAATATTATCTCTCTCTCTGCAGTATTCTTATTCTAAGAATAAATAGTCTTCCTGTCACTGGTTATCTTTTTATATTTATAAGATTTCTTATTTTCTGTGAGTCCTACTATATTTGTTATATTATATAAACTCTATTTATTCTATTTTCTCTGAAATTATTATTCTAAGTAAGTTTATCTTGCTAATTTAATTAACTGTTATAGCAGTATCTTTAGTTTTCCTTGTAATAATTGTTTCTTATTTTCTTCTTTGTGTATTATAATAGATTTCTGCAGTTTATTCTGTTTGTTATATCTTTGTAAAAATAAATATTATATTAATAAGATCTATACCAATCAAAATCTTTTTTTCTTATTAAAGAAAAAAAAATGAATATCTTCCTGTCTTGTTACTAGAGACTGCAATATAAAGATTTTTATAAAAGAAATAAATTATCTGGAATCTGTCTTGATTTTTCTTTGAAGTATACTTTTTAAAAAACTGGATAAGTACTCTCTGCTCTGTTATTATTTTACTTTATTATTCAATCAGATTAGTCAGCTGGCTTTTCTTGATCAGTCTATCTTAGAATTATTTAATCTGCTATTAGTTTGTTCTCTTGCCAGAAATACTTTCTTATCTTTTTCTAACAATTTTGCAAATTTTTAACTAGTTCCCAGATATTTTCCTCAGTAGAGTAATTTTTCTATTTTACTAGATAGTATATTCTTCTATTAATCTAACCTTGTTCTAGGATTTTCTTGACTTTATATTTATTTTTATTCTTAACTTTGATTTTTCTGTGTCTGATATTCTGACTGGCTTTTTTTGTTAGCAATATATAAAATACTAAGTATATTTGTATTATTCTTAGTAGCTTCAGTTTATAATTAAATTCTAATATTTTTTATTGAATTCTGAATAGTCCTAGTTTTTTAAAGTTCAACTTCTTACTTGATTATTTTATTTTAATGTTTTTTTATAGGAGGTACACTTTCTCCTCTTTTCTAAATTTAGATGTATTCTTGTATCTTTTATTGTAATAAACTTTTATTCTCTTATTAGTAAACTTAATATTATTGTACAGGTTTTTATATATTTTCCTTAATTTTTGAACTGTTATCTTGCTTTTATAACTTCAGTTTAATACTTCCAGTGAGCTTTTTTCAATTGTTAGTTTTTTTCTATAGTTTGTAAAGAACAGTATCATTTCAGTTATTATATATTTTAAATTATTGTATATAAATTGTACTATTAGTAGCAATTCTACTTAATTTTTCTGATTATAATTTATATAGTATTTCAGATACTGTTTCAGTATCTGATTAAATTTTTCTATTTATTTATCTATCTGCAGATAATATACTATTGATATTTTATACTTAACTCTGAATTGCTGCATTAATATTTGCTAGAAATATTTTATAAAGTATATATCTTGATCTGTAATCTATTTAGTAAACAATTTATAATTAATAATTACTTATTTAATAATTATCTCTGATAATTTTTTTATACTTAACTTTTCTATACATACTATAAAGTATCTGTACTTTAAAAGCATATCTATCAGTATTAATATAGTATTATATATTTATCTATTGTTTATTAATTCTAGTAGCTTTACTATAAAGTCTATCAAAACTTGTTTTTATAGAGTTTTAAGTCTTAGTATCAGCTGTAGATATCTATATTTCTTGTATTATACTATTTTGCTTTTCTGATACAGATTATATTTTCTAATATATTTCTGAATATTTAATTATATTTCTGACCAGTAATATATTCTGATAATTTTATTAATTATCTTCTTATTTCTAAAATATTCTGCTGTTAAACTATTGTATTCTTACTGAATTATTTTATATTATATTGCTTTCAGTATATATACTCTATTCTGATATAGTACTAATCTATTTTGTTTTATTATTTCTTCAACTTTCAGAATTAACTCAGTATTTTCTTTTTTAATTTCTTGTTATAGTTTTTCTTCTAAAGAGGATTTCAGTATAATAGTCTGAATTATATTTACAGCAATTTAATTGAATATTAACTTTTCTTAGCTCTGTATAAAAAAAGTTCTCTTTTTCTTCTCTTTATTTTTTATTAAGTTTATTCAGCAGCTTAGTATATCTGTCTATATATTATCTGTTTCTTTGCAATATTGTATTCAAAAGTTGTACTAAACAAGGGTTTTATACTATCTTGCTTATTGTTTAGTCAACTCTTTTATTATTATAAAGTAATCCAGATTACTGTAATTTAACAGTACAAGTACCTGGTATTTTATACTCTGAAGTTCAACTCTTTATTTCTTGAAAGCACTTACAATTGCTAATAGTTTTTTATTATAAATATTGTGTCAGGTGACTAAGCCTCTAGTAGTATATTTTATAAATTCCTGAGAGAGTTATTTTTCAATCAACTCTTTTACAGGTTATAGCCCTCTGTGCTTCTGCAACAATTTAACAACTACAACAATGTATATTTACAATTGTTAGTGGATTATATACAAATCTCAATATAGAGAGTTTGATTTGAAAAGACTATATTAAAATCTAATAATAATTAGTTGAAATCTCTATTGTAAGAAGAATTTTCACTCTAGAAATTAATGAAAATATAGCTCCTAGAAGCACCTGATCTAGGTCAGCAAACATGTCAGATAGTAGTGATATTGAAAGTAATACACCCTCAACCTAATTCTCAGCCATACTGCAAACCCCCTCTGGGAACTATATTATAAACAACCCAGGGATCTCTACCTACCAACCTATTCAACCCCCTGGAAGATCCAGTGGAAAATGACAAATATGCAGAGGATAATACAGATATAGAGAATATGACTACTTCTACCCCTAACATAAGCTTATGCAACAAAGGCAAAGCTAGGGAACAGTATAGAGAAGAGCCCACTAGTCAGGCTGACTCTATAGAGTTAAGAAGACTATATATACAAGAGCTGGAACTACAAGTATGAATGGAAGAAGCTAAAGCAAAAAGAGCTATGGCAGAATCTAATACTAGAGACCTCCAATTATCGACCCCTGCACCTACCAGGTTCTCAAGCTCTCAACCCATCCTATATGAAGAGATGGGACTAATTGCCTACAATCCTAACTCCCACATTGGTCAAATAATTACTCAGATCAATAAACATAGAGAACAGGCTGGCAAACTGATGACCCTCAATGGCTCAAGCAACTTCAAGATATGGAGAGAGTCCCTATTATCCAAACTGGACTTGGTAAAGGCTAGGGGAATTATCAATAAATATCAATACAAACCCCCTACATTCACCCCAGAGACCAGGCAGATATTAGAAGCTATATAGTACTACCAAAACAACTGGCTAGTCAACTACTTCAAAGATTCCCTACACCCCAATGTATAGAAGAAACTAGCTATTCCACCCAAATCCTGCACATACAATATCTATTATATGATATATTCACTATATGCAAGATCTAGGACTGAGAAACAGCAGGATATTACAATGGAATTCTTCAGGTTATACCTGAAGAAATGGAGCACTGATAGAGAGTTTCTAAACACATTCAAAGACATCTGAGCTAGGCTGGATAATCTAGGCTATGAGACCCCCAATTACCTTCAATTGAACCTTATATATTTGTCAGTATCCGAACCTATTCACTACTATATTCAGGGCTGAATAGATGAAGAGATAGATAAAGACCTTGATAAGGATGTCAAGCTTGATATCAACAAGCTCCTACAAGAAATAGAGGTTTGCCTACCCTAGGAGAAAAACCTTGATCCTAAAAAGGGACTACAAGCTTATAAAAAAGACTTTGGAGATTCCAAAGGGAAGAACTGGAATAATGGGTCTAACAACCAAAGAAACCCAAAAACACAGCTTAAAAAGCATGAGATATGTGGTGCATTCCACAGGCCAAGATCATATTGGCTGGAAAACTCTGAACTAGCTTTGGAGGAATAGCAGGAGAAGAATAAGAATTGTATAGAGTGTTACTGAGCCTCTAGAGCTTCTACTAAGAAAGTAGAAGATCCTGCACCTGCTTACACTACTGCAAACTGCATTATCCATAGGATCCTACCTGTGAATTTTGTCACACTGATCAGCTCTACCAACAAGCCTATATTGGACTCAGGAGCTGGTGGGCATATATTCAAAGATAAAAATCTTTTTATCAATTATAAGAAGGTCTATAATGAATTTGTTGAGAGTGCAAACAGTGAACTCAGCAAAATAAAAGGAATTGATAGAGTGAGAATCTATATCAATAGTACAGAACTAGAGGTGATCCACAATGTTTTTCATATCCCCAAATTCAGATCCAACCTCATTTCCCTGGGCCAATTGGATAAGCAGGTATATACTATTAACTATATCCAATGCTCAGGTAAAAGCTATTTTAGGGTAATAGCAGCAGATGGAGAATATTTATTTGAAGCCTACCTGACAGGTCAAAATACCTATATAATAGAGACTCCTTCCTCAGTGGGGGATTCCAATGTTAAACTGGCACTATCAGTGTTGCTGAGCCCCCAATCTATGAATCCCAATATTATTAGAAATATTTCTACCAACCCCCCTACTACAGAACCTAGTTCCATCACAAATATACAAGAAGATGTATGGAAAATGATAAACCCTGATAAGATTGATAAGGATATCTTCTTAGTTTCCCTGAGAAACTGAGAAACAAAGGTAGTGGCAAAGAGCCTAACTTTAATGGAATAGCACTGCTAATTAGATTATCTAGTATTTGAAATGATATTATCACTAGCTAGAGACTCTAGGACTGGAATATCAATATACAGTTCCAAATCCAAATATAACTTACCAACCTGCTCAGCCTGTATACAAGAAAAGCAAAAACAAGCTTCTTATAAGGATCCAATAAAGCAAGCAATTCAAAAACTCAGCATGATCTATATTGATATAGTGGGTGGAGGTCAGACATTAGAGAATAGAGATCCAGAGAATCTCACCCCTATACTAAAAGAGAACTGATATTTTATAGTAATTACTGACAACACCACACACTTCTGCTGGATATTTCTAATGGAGAAGAAGTTGGATACACTATATTATCTAATATATTGGTTCAAGACAATGAAGAATTCCCTAGGGAGAGTCCCTGCAATAGTCAGGTCTGATATTAGGGAATTGAATTCATTAGCAGCCAGTGAATTCTTCCTAGACCAAGGAATCAAGTAGGAGCCAACTGCCCTAGGGACCCCCCAGCAGGATGGCATTGCTGAACAATCTATTGAACTTATACTAGAAAAAGCTAGGCCAATGATACTTGAAGCTGGATTACCAGGACAATATTGGGGGGAAGCAGTTCTAGCAGCTGTATTTATATTGAATATGACCCCAACATCCATGCTGCTATATACCAGAGCCTCAGAGCCAGATCAGAAGGTTAAGATTCTATATAAAGCTTGGGCAGGAGCCTTACCTTCTTCCAACAGCTTATACTGCTGGAGCTGCCTGATCTACTGAAAGATATTACTGAAGCTGTCTAATAAACTAGCAGCTTGATCTGAACCTACTATATTTATAAATTATAAAGGATTCTCAAATTACTGGCTAGTTAATATAGAGACTGGCTGGCTCTATATTATCAAGAATACAGAATTTATAGAAGATAAAGTCTGAAAACCTACAATATTAAATAACTCTACAAATTTAAATTCTGCTGCAGAAACTATTAAATTACCTCTAATCTCTACTACATTTAATACCCAATAATCAATCAATTTACCAGCTAATAAAGCTGATATTGTTACAGATTAACAGAGACTATTGATTGACAATAATCTAAAAAAGTAAAAGTACAGTGGAACAGAGAAACCAGTAAAACTTAGAAGTTATATAACTGAAAAATTACATGATCTAAAGTAGTAGAACTAGTAGCACTAGTAGATTTATCTACTAGATTTACTAAATCTACAGATAGTAGATTCAGTAGTACTGGTAAATTTATTTACTAGATCTACCAGATCTACCAAGGAAATTATTATATATATAAAGAATATATTTCCTCTATCTTTAGAAATAGAAGTCTTCTACTTTGTATTTAATAATAATACTGATTTTAAATTTATTTTTAATTCTAGATTACTAGCTATAACAGTACTGCAATTCTACTTTGATATTATATATACTCTATCTTAGTATTCTATTAAACTTTCTCTGATATATAGTACAAGACTGTTCTCTAGCTAGATTACTTTATTTTTTTAAAAAAGTAGATTATCTTCTATTACTACAGTAAGCCAAGGCTTACAATACTGGCTTAGAGTAATAAGCAAGCTTGATATATACTAGAGTATATTTTCTAAAAGTATTACAGATTCCTGAAATTTAATTTAGATTCTGCTCTGTTTAATTAGATAAAGTACTTTATAATATATTAAATATCTATCTTTTAAAGTATCAGCTTAGAGAATATAAAACTATAAACTCTTTTAAAATCTTTTAACTATACAAAGTTACAATAACCTTCTTTATTTTTCAACTATACAAGATAAAAAATACTTTGTTAATTCAGGTAAGTATTACTCTAGTTTAAGAAGAATTAATTAATAAGAAGATATATCTACAGCAGTTATAGTACAAGCTTTACTAGCTTAGATTCAGAAGCTTGAAACCAAGATCAAGATATTACAGATTAGTAGAGACTATTAATTGATAATAATTCAGAGAAGTAGAGGTATAGTAAAACAAAGAAATCAGTAAAACTTAGAAGTTATATAATTCAAAGATTATATAATTCAAAGTAGTAGAACTAGTAGTACTGGTAGATTTATTTATCAGATTTATCAAATCTACAGATAGTAGATTCAGTAGTACTAGTAAATTTATCTATCAAATCTACCAGATTTACTAAAGAAATTATTATATATATAAAGAATATATTTTCTCTACTCTTAGAAACAGAAGTTTTCTACTTTGTATTTAATAATAATATTAATTTTAAATTTATTCTTACTTTTAGATTATTAGCTACAACAGTACTGCAATTCTACTTTAATATTATATATACTCTATTTTTGTATTTTATTAGGCCTTTTCTGATATATAGTGCAAGGCTGTCCTCTAGCTGGATTACTTTGTTTCTTTAGAGAAGTAGATTATCTTCTATTATTACAGTAAGCTAAGGTCTACAATACTAGCTTAGAGTAATAAACAAGCTTGGTATATACCAGAGTATATCCTCTAAAAGTATTACAAACTTTTAAAATTTAATTGAGATTTTACCCTGCTTAATCAGACAAGATACTTTATAATATATTAAATACCTATTTTTTAAAGTATCAGTTTAAAAGATATAAAACTATAAACTTTTTCAGAATTTTTTAACTATATAAAATTATAATAACTTTCTTTATCTTTTAACTATACAAGATAAAGAATACTTTGTTGATTCAGATAAGTATTACTCTAGTTTAGAAAGAATTAATTAATAGAAAGATATATCTACAGCAGTTACAGTACAAGTTTTACTAGTTCAGATCTAGAAGCTCAAGGCTAAAGTTAAAAAACAGCAAGAAATAATTGACCAGATATATAAATATATAGTTAATATTGAAAATTAAGTTATAATATAATCTACAGGCCAAGAGAAAGAAGATATTGCAGAGAAAATAAAAATTCAATCTTTTAACAGAACTAGAAGCAGGCTTAGACTTTTTCTAGTATATTTTGAAATTTACTTTTAATTCAATACTAAATTAATAAAGATTAATAAATGCTTGATAGCAGTACAATACCTGTAAAAAAAAGTAGCAGTATAGATATAATTTTATTTAATAATATAGTTTAGCAGAAAAAATTTCAGGGATCTTATATCTATTGAAACTAAGAAAATTTTGGTAATAAAGAATTTCAGATTATTTAAAAAAGTATTAACAGTAAATTTTGAAATTATTAATAAAGAAATAATAGCAGTACAGAAAATTAAATAGATTTAATAAATAAAAAATACAGCTAGATATCTAGCAGAATTTCAATAACTAGCTGCAGTATTGAATTGAAATAATAATATATTAATAGAAGCTGTATACAACAGGCTCAAAGAAAAAATTAAAGATAAAATAATAAAATTAAAGGAATAACTTAATATACTATCTGAAATAATTAAATATACAGTATATATAGATACAAGAATTTGAAAAAGATATCTAGAATAAAAAAATTACAAGCAGTTTCTAAATTATACTATAAAATAATAAATATACAGAGAAAACTACAATTTTTATAAACTATAATCTATAAAACTAGATATAACTATAAGAAGTCAGGACTACAATAAAGACAAACTATATTAGAAAAAATTATATTTCTTTTGCAAGAAATCAGAATACTTTGTAAGAAATTACTATAAAAAATATAGAAACCAGCTATAACAAGAGCTGAAAGCAATTATAAGAGAATGATACTACTCTATTACTGATACTGGTAGAAATAAACAACAATTTCTGTATATAACTAGAGCTGAAACTAGTGACACAGCAGATAAGTAGAATAAACTATAAAAAGTCATAGTAAAACAGATATTTCAAGAACTAATAGAAACTTGACAAGCAGAAATCAACAGTGAAACAGTCAAGCTAACTGAAATAATAAAAATAGAGTATCTATTACCTAACTATCAGAATTTACACTGGAAAGAGTATAAGAAGCAATAAAAATCAGAAAATCTATAAGAAAGTAGCAAAAATTATAATTATTATTAAAAGAAGAAGAACCAGAATATTACAGATTCAGAATATTTATAATACTATAAATTTCCTATATTTACATGCAATTACAAGTAGTATAAGAAAATACAGAATAAAGAAATTCAGTAAATTAGAAATAATCTAATCTACTACTATTATAGACTGTATAAATATAATATAAAAGATTGCAGGTAATAAAACAAAGTTGAAGTAGAGAAAAAAGCTTAAAAAGCACTGAAATAGCTCAGTTTATAAGACAAGATAAATATTAAATATTTACAGTATAAAAAAATACATTGATTATTCTATTATATAAATAGCTGTCTATTTTACTAGAAAGTAAAAGACAATCAATACTATTCAGATCTACTGAAGCAGTTAAGAGTAATTCAAACAGAAAAATTATAGCTAGGAGAATATATAATCTCAAACTTTAACAAGAATAAAAATACAGAGTTACTGTAGAGAGAAATTATAGATTATATTTACTACAGAACAAATTAGAAAATAACTAGTTATTATAAGATTAAATTAAAAAATAACAACAAGTACAGAGTTAGAGTACTGACTTAGTTATTATATTAAATAAATAATTGCAGAATATACTGCAGAGAAAAACAAGTAAATAAATATTTTTTACAGCTACTATAGAAAGTACAGATTAGCAATAAAAGCTATTCTAAAAAGCTAACTTTTATATCTGAAAAATAAATAAATTATTTATTGTATAATATCAACTATCTATAATATACAGAGATACCTTGGATATACTGTACAGAAATATACAGAAAGCTAGAGTACAATATATATAAAATTAATTATATATAGAGACCAGCAGAGCTAATAAAATACTGAAAAGAAGAATAATATTATTAATATAATAAAAATACTGAATTACAAATATATTATAAAGTCTAATATAAGAAAATACAGATTAAAATAATAACTACAAATTTATAACAGAGTAAAGCTAAGATATTATAAAACTAATTAAAAGAAAATAAATCTGAAGTATTTAAAATTTAGAAAGAACTAGTCAAGTAATAGATAATAGTATTTAAAGAAATTTTAAAAAATCTATTATAAAAATTAAAACAGAAAACTAATACTTTATAACTGCAGATAGAAAATAAAAGTATTACTATAAATAAATATCTATAAACAATATAACAGGACAGTTATTAGCTAATATAAATTAAAATAGTTACTTAGCAATTACTGCAATCTTGAAAGAATACTATATATATATTTTAATCAATTCAGAAGCAACTGGAATTCTTATAGATAAAAGTTTTATAAAAAAAACTAAACTATTAACAGAATTAAAGAAACAACTGTATGAATTAAATAAATTAAATAGAAGTTAGCTAGACTTTGTACAATGAAAAATATATCTAGAACTATTAATAATACAGAAATATCAAAAGCTTGTAAACTTTAATATAATTAATCTAGAAAATTATAATATTGTCTTGGAACTGCTCTAGTTGAAGTTATACAACTTTAATATACACTGGCAGGAGAGAATAATAAGATTAAATAAATATAAATATTCTTTAGTACCAGACTTAATACTGAAAACAATTTACAGTTTACAGAAAACTGAATATAAAGCTACAGCAACAGATAAGCTGAGTAATCAAGAACAGATAGTATAAAAACAATCAATTAAATAGATAAATACTATTAAATATAAAAAAACTGCCAGGACTTTACTCAGGAAAATAAGCTAGAATATATCTGAAAAAATCAGAAAAATAGTACTCAAGAAATACTGGAACTATAGAGAAATATTTAAGAAAAAAAAACTGTTTAAAAGTTTACTAAAATATAGAAAATAGAACTATAAAATACTATTATTAAAAGAAAAAAAGCTAATATACAAGTTAATATATCAACTGAATAAAAAAAAGCTGAAGAAATTATACTAATATATTAATAAAAACTTAGAGAAAGAATTTATTAGACTATTAATATTACCAGCAAGATATTCTATTATTTTCATACTAAAAAAGAATAGCAAGTTATAACTGTATATAGATTATCAATAATTAAACAGTATTATAATTAAGAACTAATATCTGTTATCTTTAATTGAGAAAATACAGAATTAATTTTAAGGAACTAGATAGTTTATTTTACTAAATTTAAAAGCAGAATATAATTAAATCAGGATAAAAAAAAGCAAGAAATAGAAAACAGTATTTTAAACATGCTATAGATACTTTAAATACTTAATTATACTGTTTAAATTAACTAATATACTAGCAATATTCCAGGCAATAATTAATAAACTTCTTTATAAATTTTTGAATAATTTTGTAATTATATATCTGGATAATATCCTGATTTTTACTGATAGTATAAAAATAGAATATACTGAGAAAGTAAAGATAGTATTTAATAGACTATAAAAAAAAAATATACTGTTGAAACTGGAGAAGTGTAAATTCTTCAAGAAAGAAATTAAATTTCTAGAATATATTGTTACTATAGAGAGTATATAGATAGATCTAGTAAAAATCTAAGTAATAGAAAAATAGCTGACACTGAAAACTGTAATTGAAGTCCAGATATTATATAGACTTATAAACTACTACTGACAGTTTATAAAAGAGTTTTTAAAATTGATAAAACTTCTTATATTTCTCTTCAAGAAAGATATTGAGTTTTATTAAAGAGAATAACAGTAGAAAGTATTTAAAGCAATTAAAAAAGCTTTCTAGAAAGAAGAAATACAGATATATTTTAACTCTATAAAACCTGCAATTATAGATATAGATATATTGAATTATATAATAGAAGCAAGATTATAATAAGAAAATAATTAAAAAAAAAAAAACTGATTACTTGCTATATAAAATCAATAATATCAGCTAAACAGAACTACAATATTTATAATAAAGAACTACTTGTAATAGTAGTAGCACTGAAAAAATAGTAAGTGTATTTAAAAAATACAAATTACTAGGTAATTATAATTTCAGATTATTACAACTTTCAATATTTTATAACTACAAAAAAGTTGATATAATATCAAGCTTATTAATTAAAGATTTTAGTAGTCTATAATTTTAGAATACAGTATTGCAGAGGAAAGAACAATACTTAAACAGATATATTAAATAGACAGTCAGATCTGATAACAGTCTATAAGAAAAAACAAGTACTTTTTAAAACTGCAGAAAACACAAATACTCTAGTCTTTAATTATTAAGCTTTAAGAGCTATATAATTGATTACTATATTAGTAGAGCTTGAAAATGAATTACAAACTTAGATACAGAATAATTCTACTGTATTAAAGATTAAATATAAAGATAAGTTTAAAAATAATAACAAATTGCTATTGTACAAAGGACTGATTTATATTCTACTGAAATTAAGAAACAAGATTCTCTGGAAGAATTATAACAATTTTATAGCAGAATATTTTGAAATTGAGAAAACTCAAGAAAGAATTTCAAGAAACTATTATTAGTCAAAATTATAAATATCAGTCAGAGATTATATACAAGACTGTAATTATATATAAAACAAAGTAAATTGATATAAAGAATATAGCTTGCTACAGTTAATACTTTACTTACAAGTACTATAGAAATTGATAGCAATAGATTTTATTGTAAAATTATTAAAATTCAAGAAACTGTAAACAGAAATAGAGTATAACTTTATTTTAACAGTTATAGATTAATTGATTAAATATATATATTTCTTACTATTTATTGAAGAAATATCAGTATCAGAGATAGTATATATACTATTACAGAATATATTTATAAATTAAAAATTGCTTAAAAAGATTATCTTAGACAGAGATCTAAAATTTATAGAATATTTCTGGAAAATATTTACAGTATATTTAAATATAAAATACTAGACTACAATAGTATATTATCTGCAGGCAGATGGATTGATAGAAAGATTAAACTAGATAATAGAGCAATACTTATAGAATTATATAAACAATTGACAAGATAACTGGATTTTACTATTATTAATAGTACAGATTACCTATAACAGTTTAAAATATACAATAACAGAATATACACTATATTTTGTAAATTATAAGCAAGAACTAAATATTTTATAAATACTGTAATACATAGAAACAAGAGTATATCTAGAAGAAATAAAAGTTTAAAAACTTTAAAAATTGTATAAATAACTGCAATTGAACTTGAAATTTTACAGTGAATAAATAAAATATTATTACAATAAAAAATACCAGAAGATGCCAGTTTTTAAAGAGGGAGAGAAAGTATATCTTTTATAAAAAAATATAAAGATAAAGTAGCTAAGTAACAAGCTTAATTATTGAAAATTTGAATCTTTCAAAGTTTTGGAATAGATTAAATCAATTATATACAAACTTGCTTTACTGAAGAAAATACAGATATATTCAACTTTTTATATCTTACTAATTGAAAAAGCACTCTAGAATACCAGACAATATTTATCTAAAGTTAAGAACAAAGAACTGAACAAATATAAAGTTAAAGAAATTCTAGAAAATACAGTATTAAAAAACAAATAATACTATTTTATAAAATAAAAAGAGTATCTACAGTTAGACAGCACTTGAAAATCTATTAAAAATTTAGAGAATACTCAGAAAGTATTACAGTACTATTAAAAGCTATAAAATTAAAACTAGAAGAAAAAGAGATATTACTGATAATAACCAGCAGGGCTTGCAGTTTATCTATAGCTATAGCTTCAGCCTGTTTTCTTTTATTTTCCTTTTCTTCTAACTTTTCTAACTTTTCAAGAATTTGTATATTGGACTGAATAAATTTGCCAATCTTTATATCTAGAAACTGTTTCTGCTTTTTAAAATAGTTTAGACAATTTATAGTAATAGAAAACTAAGAGAAAAGATAATAAAATTCTTTATAAGTAAGTTTTTTATTTAATTTGATTTTATTACAGATACAGTGCAGTTTAAATTATTCAAAATAAAAAATAAATTTTCCTTCTGAAATATATAATTTATCTAATTAAATATACTTGCTACAATATTTATTATCTTTAGAGATAATACAAGGCATTTTCCTTTGTTCATAACAATAGTATAGAAAAGATATAATAAAGCCTGTATATTCAATATCAGCAGCTTAAGCTTGATTTTTAGCAGCATAGCTAGATACTATAGTTAATACATTTCAAAAAACACTTACAAGAAAAAGAAGAAAGAATAACTAGAAGTAGAAACAGTACAAATTATAAGAAAGAAACAGATTACTGGAACAGCTTACTAGAAAGAAAGAAAATAATATTACAGACTAGTAAAAACTATTAATTGACAATAATTCAGAAAAGTAAAAGTACAGCAGAACAGAGAAACTAGTAAAACTTGAAAATTATATAATTTAAAAATTATATAATTCAAAGTAGTAGAACTGATAGTACTGATAGATTTATTTACTAAATCTATTAAATCTACAAATAGTAAATTCAGTAATACTGATAAATTTATCTACTAAATCTATCAAATCTACTAAAGAAATTATTATATATATAAAAAATATATTTTTCCTACTCTTAGAAATAAAAGTCTTCTACTTTGTATTTAATAATAATACTGATTTTAAACTTATTTTTAGTTTTAAATTACTAACTATAACAGTACTGCAATTCTACTTTAATATTATATATATTCTATCTTTGTATTTTATTAGGCCTTTTTTAATATATAGTGCAAGGCTGTTCTCTAGCTAGATTATTTTGTCTCTTTAGAAAAGTAGATTACTTTCTATTACTACAGTAAGCTAAGGTCTACAATACCAGCTTAAAGTAATAAGCAAGCTTGGTATATACCAGAGTGTATTTTCTAAGAGTATTATAAACTTCTGAAGTTTAGTTGAAGTTCTGCCCTGTTTAATCAGACAAGGTACTTTGTAATACAAGAAATAACAAGAAATAATTGACTAGATATACAAGTATATAGTTAATATCAAGAATCAAGTTGCAATGCAATCTACAGACTAGAAGAAAGAAAATATTGTAGAAAAAGTAAAAATCTAATCTTTCAATAAAATTAAAAGCAGGTTTAGATCTTTTTTAGTATATTTTAAAATCTATTTTTAATTTAATACTAAGTTAATAAAAACTGATAAATACTTGATAGCAGTACAATATTTGTAAAGAGAAGCAGCAGTATGAATATAACTTTATTTAATAATATAATTTAGTAAAAAAGATTCCAGGGATCTTATATTTATTAAGATTAAAAGAATTTTTATAATAAAGAATTTCAAACTGTTCAAGAAAGTATTAACAGTAAATTTTGAAATTACTGATAAAGAGGCAATAGTAATATAGAAAATTAAACAAATTCAATAAATAAAAAATATAGCTAGATATCTAGCAGAATTCCAACAATTAGCTGCAGTATTGAACTAAAATAATAGTATATTAGTAGAAGCTATATACAATAGACTCAAAGAAAAAGTCAAGAATAAAATAGCCAGGTTAAAAGAATAACTTAATACACTATCTAAGATAATTAAACATGCAGTATATATAAATACAAGAATTTAAGAAAAATATTTAGAGTGAAAAAATTATAAACAGTTCTCAAACTATACTGCAAAGTAACAGATATACAGAGAAAACTATAATTCTTACAGACTATAATTTATAAAGTTAAATATTACTATAAAAAGTCAGAACTATAAAAAAAACAAGCTATACTAGAAGAAGTTGTATTTTTTTTGCAAGAAATCAGAATATTTTGTAAGAAATTGCTATAAAAAACACAGAAATCAGCTATAATAAAAGCTGAGAGCAACTACAAGAAAACAATATTACTTTACTGCTGATACTAGTAGAAATAAACAACAATTTCTATATACAACTAGAGCTGAAACTAGTAATACAGTAGATAAGTAAGATAAGCTACAAGAAGTTATAGTAAAACAGATATTTCAAAAACTAATAAAAATTTAACAAGTAAAAATTAACAGTAAAGCAGCTAAGTCAATTGAAATAACAAAGATAGAGTATTTATTACCTGATTACTGAAATCTATACTGAGAAAAGTATAAAAAGCAGTAAAAGTCAGAAAATTTATAAGAAAATAATAAAGATTATAACTATTACTGAAGGAAGAAGAACTAAAATATTACAGATCTAGAATATTTATAATACTATAAATTTCTTATATTTATATACAATTGTAAATAGTACAAGAAGATACAGAATAAAGAAATTCAGTAAATTAAAGATAATTTAACTTACTACTATTATAAACTGTACAGATATAATATAAAAGATTGCAAGCAATATAATAAAATTAAAGTATAGAAAAATATTCAAGAAGTACTGAAATAGCTCAGTTTATAAAATAAAGCAAATATTAAATATCCACAGTATAAGAAAATATATTAGTTATTTTATTATATAGATAGCTGTCTATTTTACTGAAAAGTAAAAAATAACTAGTATTATCCAGATCTACTAAAGCAGTTAAAGACAATCTAGATAGAAGAATTATAGCTAGAAGAATATACAATTTCAAGTTTCAATAAAAATAAAAATACAGAGTTGCTGTAGAGAGAAATTATAGACTATATTTATTATAAAATAAATTAGAAAATAACTAGTTACTACAATATCAGATTAAAAAGTAACAATCAGTACAGAATCAGAGTACTGACTTAGTTATTATATTAAATAAATAATTGCAGAATATACTGCAGAGAAAAACAGGCAAATAAATACTTTCTACAGCTACTATAAAAAATATAAATCAGCAATAAAAGCTATTCTAGAGAACTAACTTTTATACCTGAAAAATAAATAGATTATCTATTATATAATATCAACTACCTATAATATACAGGAATACCTTGAATATACTATATAGAAATATATAGAAAGCTGGAATACAATATATACAAGATTAACTATATATAGAGATCAGCAAAGCTAATAGAATACTGAGAAGAAGAGTAATATTATTGATATAATAAAAGTACTGAATTATAAATATATTATAAGGCCTGATACAAAGAAATACAGGTTAAGATAATAACTACAAATTTATAGCAGAATAAAGCCAAGATACTATAAAATAAACTAGAAAGAAATAAACCTGGAGTATTTAAAATTTAAAAAGAACTAGTTAAATAATAGATAATAGTATTTAAAAGAATTTTAAAAAATTTATTATAGAAATTAAAACAGGAGACTGATACTTTACAACTGCAGATAGAAAATAATAGTATTACTATAAACAAGTACCTGTAAATAATATAATAGAACAGTTATTAGCTAATATAGATTGAAACAGCTACTTAGCAGTTACTATAATTTTGAAAGAATACTGTATATATATTTTAATTAATTCAGAAGCAACTGAAATTCTTATAGATAAAAATTTTATAAAAAAAGCTAAACTATTAACAGAATTAAAGAAATAACTGTATTAACTAAATAAATTAAATAGAAGTTAGCTAGACTTTATACAATAAAAAATATATCTAAAACTATTAATAATACAGAGATATCAAGAACTTGTAAACTTTAATATAACTAATTTAAAAAATTATAATATTGTCTTGAAACTGCTCTGGTTAAAGCTATATAACTTTAATATATACTGGTAGAAGAAAACAATAAAGTTAAACAGATATAAATATTTTCCAGTATTAGACTTAATACTGGAAATAATTTACAGTTTACAGAAAACTAGATATAAGACTACAGCAATAAATAAGTTAAGTAACTAAAGACAGACAGTATAAAAACAATTGATTAAATAGATAAATACTATTGAATATAAAAAAACTGCTGAGACCTTACTTGAAAAGACAAGCTGAAATATATTTAAAAAAGTCAGAAAAATAGTATTCAAAAAATACTGGAACTATAGAGAAATATTTAAGAAGAAAGAACTGTTTAGAAGTTTACTAGAATATAGAAAATAGAACTATAAAATACTATTACTAGAAAAAAAAAAACTGATATATAAGTTAATATATTAATTAAATAAAAAAAAGCTAAAGAAATTATATCAATATATTGATAAGAATCTAGAGAAAGAATTTATCAGATTATTAATATTACCAGTAAAATACTTTATTATTTTTATATTAAAAAAAGATAGCAAGTTACAACTGTATATAAATTATTAATAATTAAACAGTATTACAATTAAAAACTGATACTTATTACTATTAATTAAAGAAATATAAGACTGATTTTAAAAAATTAAATAGTTTACTTTACTAAATTTAAAAGCAGAATATAATTAAATCAGAATTAAAGAAAGCAAGAAATAAAAAACAGTATTTTAAATATATTACAGATACTTTAAATACTTAGTTATATTATTTAAATTAATTAATATACCAGTAATATTTCAAGTAATAATTAACAAACTTCTTTACAAATTTTTAGATAATTTTATAATTATATACCTGGACAATATCCTGATCTTTACTAATAGTATAAGAATAGAATATACTGAAAAAGTAAAAATAGTACTTAATAAACTATAAGAAAAAAATATACTGTTGAAATTAGAAAAGTATAAATTCTTTAAAAAAGAAATTAAGTTTCTAGAATATATTATTACTACAGAAAATATATAAATAGATTTGGCAAAGATTCAAGCAATAGAAAAGTAACTGATATTGAAAACTATAACTGAAATCTAAATATTATATAAACTTGTAAATTACTATTGATAGTTTATAGAAAGATTTTCAGATCTGATAAAATCTCTTATATTTTTTTTTAAAAAAAATATTGAGTTTTATTAAGAAGAATAATAGCAGAAAATATTTAAAGCAATTAAAAAAACTTTTTAAAAAGAAAAAATACAGATATATTTCAACTTTAAGAAACCTGTAATTATAGATATAGATATATTAAATTGTATAATAGAAGCAAGATTACAGTAAGAAAATAATTAAAAAAAAAAGAAACTGATTACTTGCTATATAAAATTAATAATACTGACTGAATAGAACTACAATATTTATAATAAAAAACTACTTGTAATAGTAGCAGTACTGAAGAAATAATAAATATATTTAAAAAATACAAATTACTAGATAATTATAATTTCAGATTATTACAATTTTTAATACTTTACAATTACAAAGAAATTGATATAATATCAAGCTTATTAATCAGAAACTTTAGCAGTTTATAATTTTAGAATACAGTATTGCAAAAGAAAGAATAATATTTAAACAAATATATTGAATAAACAGTCAGATCTGATAACAGTTTATAAAGAGAAATAAATACTTTTTAAAATTATAGAAGATATAAATACTCTAGTCTTTAATTATCAGACTTTAAGAGCTATATAATTAATTACTATATCAGTAAAGCTTGAAGATAAATTATAAACTCAGATATAGAACAATTCTACTATATTGAAAATTAAATACAAAAACAAGTTCAAGAATAGCAATAAATTGCTATTATACAAAGAACTGATTTATATTCTATTAAAATTGAGAAACAGAATTCTTCAGAAGAATTATAACAATCTAATAGTAGAATACTTTGAAGTTGAGAAAATCTAAAAAAGAATTTCAAGAAACTATTATTAGCTAGAATTATAGATATTAGTCAGAAATTATATATAAAACTGTAATTGTATATAAAATAAAGCAAATTAATATAAAAAGTATAGCTTGCTACAGCTGATACCTTACTTACAAATACTATAGAAATTAATAGCAATAAATTTTATTATAAAGTTATTGAAATTCAAGAAATTATAAATAGAAATAGAGTACAATTCTATTTTAATAATTATAGATTAATTAACTAAATATATATACTTTTTACTATTCATTGAAAGAATATCAGTACTAGAGATAATATATATACTACTACAGAATATATTTGTAAATTATAAATTACTTAAAAAAATTATCTTAAATATAGATCTGAAGTTTATAAAATATTTCTGGAAAATATTTACAATATATTTAGATATAAGATATCAAGCTATAATAGTATACTATCTGCAGGCAGATAGATTGATAAAAAGATTAAACTAGATAGTAAAACAATACTTATAGAATTATATAAATAACTAATAAAATAATTGAATTTTATTATTACTAACAGTACAGATTGTTTATAACAGTTCAAAATATATAATAATAGAATATACACTATACTTTGTAAATTATAGATAAGAACTAGATATTTTATAAATACTGTAATATATAGAAACAAAAGTATATCTAGAAAAGATAAAAATTTAAAAACTTTGAAAATTGTACAAGTAACTGTAATTGAACTTAGAATTTTACAGTAAACAGATAAAATATTATTACAATAAAAAATACTAGAAAATACTGATTTTTAAAGAAAGAGAAAAAGTATATCTTTTATAAAGAAATATAAAAATAAAACAATTAAACAACAAATTTAATTATTGAAAACTTGAATTTTTTAAAGTTTTAAAACAGATTAGACCAGTTATATATAAACTTATTTTACTAAAGAAGATATAAATATATCTGACTTTCTATATCTTACTAATTGAAAAAGTACCTTAGAATATCAGACAATATTCACTCAAAGTTAAGAATAAAGAACTGAATAAATACAAAGTTAAAGAAATTTTAGAAAATACAGTATTAGAAAACAAATAATACTATTTTATAAAATAGAAAGAATATTTACAGTTAGACAGTATTTAGAAATTTATCAAGAATTTAGAGAATACTTAGAGAGTATTGTAGTACTATTAAAAGCTGTAAAGTTAAAATCAGAAAAAAAAGAGATATTATTGATAGTAGCTAGCAAGGCTTGCAGTTTATCTGTAACTATAGCCTTGACCTGTTTTCTTTTATTTTCCTTCTCTTCTAACTTTTCTAATTCTTTGAAAGTTTGTATATTGGATTGAATAAATTTACCAGTCTTGATATTCAGAAACTGTTTCTGTTCTTTGAAATAGTTTAACTAATTTATAGTAATAGAAAGCTGAGAAAAAAGACAGTAGAATTTCTTACAAGTAAGTTCTTTATTTAATTTGATTTTATTGTAAATACAGTGCAGTTTGAACTATTTAAATTAAAGAATGAATTTCTTCTTTGAAATATATAATTTATCTGATTGAATATATTTACTACAATATTTATTGCTTTCAGAGATAATACAAAGTATTTTCTTTTATTTACAATAATAATACAGAGAAGATATAATAAAGTTTGTATATTTAATATTAGCAGCTTGAACTTGATTTTTAGCAGTACAGCTAGATACTATAGTTAATATATTCTAGGAAATACTTATAAGAAAAAGAGAAAGATTAACTGAAAGTAAAAACAGTACTAGTTATAAGAAAAAAGAATAAATTACTGGAATAGCTTACTAAAAAGAGAGAGAATAATATTACAGATTAATAAAAACTATTAATTAATAATAACTTAGAAAAGTAAAGATACAGTGAAATAGAAAAACTAGTAAAACTTAAAAATTATATAACTGGAAAATTATATAATTCAAAGTAGTAGAATTAATAGTACTGGTAGATTTATCTACTAGATTTACTAGATCTACAGATAGTAGATTTAATAATACTAGTAGATTTATCTACTAAGTTTATCAGATTTACTAAAGAAATTATTATATATATAAAGAATATATTTCTCCTACTTTTAGAAATAGAAGTCTTTTACTTTATATTTAATAATAATACTGATTTTAAATCTATTTTTAATTTTAGATTACTAGCTATAACAGTACTGCAATTCTACTTTGATATTATATATACTCTATCTTAGTATTTTATTAGGTTTTTCTTGATATACAGTACAAGGCTGTTCTCTAGCTGGATTACTTTGTTTCTTTGAAGAAGTAGATTACTTTCTATTACTATAGTAAGTCAAGGCCTACAATGCTGGCTTAGGGTAATAAGCAAGCTTGGTGTATATCAGAGTATATCTTCTAAAGGTATTACAGACTCCTAAGGTTTAGTTTAGATTCTGCCCTGTTTAATTGGACAAAGTACTTTGTAATAGATATAGAGATTAATAAAACCCCAGGAGGTATTAATAACAATAGAGATAAGCTAATTCCTTCTACAAATTGGGTGGAATTGGTAGAGAAGAATAACAAGGAAATTGTATTTTCAGTAAAAAAGCTTGTTCAGCTCCCAGTCTTGGTACTAGTATTAACTAGATCTGGGAAATCTACAAATATTGCTTCTACAAGCCCACTGGCCCCTATGAATCCTTTAATCTCTATAATATCCAGAAATTCTACAGAAAACCCTACTACAAATAGTACAGACAATCCTGCTACAAGGCCAAATATTACTATATTTTTCTAGGAATATACTACTACATCAATCCCCAAGAATTTGATCCAGGCCTGTGCTTCTCAGGAATAGCTGTACTGGCAGGCTGCTATAGAGGAAGAATTAGAACTCCTACAAGAAAAAGAGGTCTATTACTTAGTCAAGAAGACTGCAAATATGCATATCCTTAGTAGAAGATAGGTATTTGCTAAGAAGGTTGATAATGAGGGTAATCTCATACACTACAAAGCTCACTGGGTAGTTAGGGGGAACTGCCAGGTCAAAGGAATTAACTACTTTGAATCCTATACTCCAGTAGTCTCTGCTATAACAAATAGAACCCTACTAGCTATTGCAGCATTAAGGAACTGGTCTATCATTCAAATAGACATAGTTACTGCATTTTTGAATGGAGAATTACCCCCCAATGAGTGGACCTATATACAACAGTCTATAGGATTCTGTCAAGGAGATAGAGATCTGGTCTGCAAGCTTCAACAAGGCCTATATAGATTGAAGCAATCTGCAAGAATTTGGTATAAGACCCTAGTCACTGGACTAGTCAAATTAGGATTCAAAATATCCCCCTATGATGCCAGACTACTATACCACAAAAAAGGTGTATATCTCACTATATATGTCGACAATATCCAACTATTCAGCCTGGATAAGGGATTACTAGAGAAGACTAGGGACCTTATCTGCAACCAGTTTAACTGCAAAGAGGGAAGAGATGACTGATATCTAGGCCTACAAATCCAATAGAACTCCAGCACTATAAAAATCTCTCAACCCCAATATATCTGGGAATTACTAGATGACCACAGAATGGGGGACTGCACACAGGTTTCCACACTCATGGAGCCTGGCCTTGATTTATCAGTGGAGAATGAGAATATAGATTCACCTACTACTAAGAATCTTAAGAAATGCTATCAGTCTGGTATAGGGAGCCTACAATGGTTAGCCAGCCAGACTAGACTGGATATCATGTTTACTACTAGCTTCCTAGCTAGATTCAATGATAAGCTGATTGAATAATGCTGGAAAGCCTTCCTCTGGATTCTCCACTATTTAAAAGGTTCAGTGGAAATGGGTATCACTTATACTAAGGATTCCCATGATAAACTGATCTCCTATTCCAATGCAGATTGGGCTGGTAAGGATCCAACCTGGAAATCCACATCAGGCTATAATATAGGACTGGTGGGAGGTTTAGTGGCCTGGCAAAGCTCCAGGCAGGACTGCACTGCAAAATCCAGCACTGAAGCAGAATATATAGCTGCTGCCAATGCTTGCTATGAGCTAATTTAGCTGGGGAACCTCATAGAGAATTGCAAGCTATCCCCTAGTTGAAATGAAACCACCAAGAATACTGCTGGCAAGGACCAACCCAGTATATGAACCCCCAGTGAACTGATATTGAATGCTGATAATAGGGGCACTATCACAATAACTAGGGCTGAGCAGATCTCTAAGAGCAACAAATATATAGAAGTCTATTATCATACAATTAGAGACTAGGTCTCTAAAGGTCTTATTCTATCTAATTAGGTCTCTAGTAATAAGAACACAGCAGACAGGTTTACAAAGCTCTTAGGCTATGAAGAATTCAAACAGTTCTGGAGTCTTATAAGGGTTAATTAATGAGAATAATAGTCAACTGGCTAGTATAGCAAGGGTCAACAGGTTAGGCAGATTACACACTTCTTGAGCCTACATGAATCTGCTCAAACCCTGGATCTATTTTGTATGTAAATTACTAGCTAGTTAGATAAATGGGCTCTGCTCTCTCTAAGATTCGTGAAGTAGGAGTGTCAGGTGACTAAGCCCCTAGTAGTATATTTCACAGATCCCTGAGAGAGTTATCCTCCAATCAACTCTCTCACATATTGTAGTTCAGTTTAGCTGGTATTAGTAATCTTGTATAATATACTATTAGTTTTAACTTGTTATCCAGTTTTCATTGCTGCATTCTTGCTCTGATTGCTTTATTAAATATATCAGTATTAACTATTATTTCTTCTTCAGAGTTGTAGTATATATATATATCTTCTTTTCTAAATACTTTCTTAAGTTCTTCAAAAGTATTCTGACATTGCTTTGTTTATTTAAAGATTTCTTTTTTTCAGAACAGGTTAATTAACAGCTTTGTCTTTGCTAAGAAGCCTGTTATAAACTTTCAATAGTAATTTACAGTTCTATAAAATAACTGAACTTCTTTTATATTTGTTAATATTAACTAGTTAAATATTGCTTGAACTTTTTCAAAATCTATCTGTACTTCTTTTTCTAAGAGTATATATTTTAAAAACTTGACTTCTTTCTTAAAGAATTTACACTTTTTCAAACTTAATAAAATATTATATTCTAAAAACTCTTGTAATACTTGCTATATTTTTTTTTTATAGTTTTCTTTTATTTCTCTGAAATAGATTATAATATTATCAAGGTAAACTGTAATAAAGTCTTTTAAGTATTTTCTCAATATATAGTTTATCTATACTTATTATATTGCTAGTCTATTAGTTACTTTAAAAAATATAATTAAGTATTTATATATTCTTTATAATATAATAAATACTGTCTTCTATTTATTGTCTTCTCAGACTTGTATTTAATAAAATACTTTTTTTTAGTTTAATACAGTAAACTATATATATCTGAGTAATATATCCTGTATTTATTCAATCAGTAGTAATAAATATTGATTTAATATTGTTATATTATTTACTGGTCTGTAGTTAATACAGAATTTCTTTAATTTATTTTTCTTCAATATAAAGAGCAGTAAATATTCTTCTAGCACTTTTAACAGCTTGATATACTTTTTTACTCTTTCTTTATTTATAAACTGTTTAATCAGTTTAAGTTCTTGCTGTATATACCTTTTTATCCTGAAATATCTGGGCATTTTATTTTTCTTAAAGTTTATTTTGTAATTCTATAGCTGGTATTTCAGTAGTATAGTAGATAGTTTTTATTCTTTGAATAGAATTTAAAATTCTTTAAATTTTTCTAGTAGCTCTGGTAATAGCTTTCTATTTATCTATTATTGTTTATTGATTTAATTCTTGTTTTTACCAGTCTTGATTAATTGTTCAGGCTTATTCTGAGATATTTTTTATATATCTAAGATTTTTCTGTCTTTTATTGAGTCTTAGACTCTTTTCAGTATTATAATTTTTACTGAGTTTCAGATTTTCTGATTAAAAAAGCAATTGTATTTCTATTTCTTTATTTATTTCTTCTTCCAGCTAATATTTAGATTATATTACTTTATTTAAAAGTATTTTAAAATTAAGTTCAACACTTCTAGGTCTGTTATATCAAAGCTTATTTCCTTACTATATCTTTCTATTTTTACTTGTAATTTAAATATTTGTTTTTCTATTAATCTTCCTGCAATATCTAGTATTGAAATTTATTGCAGAATTCTTTTTTATTTTAATTATATACAATATCTTTCAGTATATTATATATTTATAAAAATATCTTGAGCTTCTGAATCTATTAATACAGCTGTACTTTCTTTATTAATAATTACTTAAATTACTAAGTACTTCTTTCAGAATATAATAATTGCTTCTAGTTACTCAGATTACTACTTTACAGCCTGTATTTCTGAGTAGCAGTCTTGTTTTCTGTTAGTTTAATTTTGGTTAGTACTGGTTCTTGAGTTTTCTATCTTCTATTAACTTTGATATTCTTCAAAATTGTATTCTTGTACCTATTTGTCATATTTGATTGTTCTATATATTTATTTATAAACTGTATAAACTTATCAAGCTATTTCTCTATTTATTTAAGGATTTTATTTACTTCTTTCTACAATTGCTCAATCTTTTCCTCTTATTCAGTACTTTTCTGAATATATTTTTCTTATTTATATTTCAATATCTGAATTTCAACTTGTTTTTTTAATTGGTTAGATTCTTTCTTATCTTCTAACAGCTCTGTATATCTTAATTTCTATTTATTTTATATTTTATATTATTAACAGTTATTTTCACAGCTGCAGATTTCTGCTTTATAATTATCTTTCTAGTTTTAATACTTCTGCTATAATTAATAATATAAGTTCTCTATATTAGTTTTCACTGATCTGTACTTGAAATCCAGTTGTATCTGTTTGTATATAAATATATTAACTAGTTTTACTGTTTTTTTAGTTTTGTATCTTGTTGCAAGTCAGTATTATACTTTATAGAATATTGCTAGATACTTTATATATACTTGATATTCAATACACCTATTTAGTTCTTCTATTTTTCAGATTATAATACAATTTTGTCCTATATTAAAAGTATATTCTGCCTGTTTCAGGTAGTTGATTTAGTATATATAAGCTCCTGAGTATATATATTAATATCTTAATCTGTAGTAGTATAGCTAATATCTTTTATTATTATATTATTTCTGCTTTTTATTATAGTAGCTACAAATCCAATCTGTATTTTCTTTATAGTATTTTTCTTTGTATATAGCTGGTATTGTGTCTCAGTATTTCTAGATATAGAGTATATAAAAGCAGTTTATTTATTAAAGTTTATTATACTCTTACTATTATTTAATTTAATAAATATTGTTTTTAACTTCTTCAATTCTTTATAATTCTTTAAATATTTTACTGATAATTAATATTTCTATTTTACTCTGTAGTACTATTTTTTAAACTTCTATTACTTATATTTTAGTATTGTATTCTTTGTAGTTTTTTTCTTAAGTTCTTTTTTTAATTTAATATTTTTGTATATAATATCTTTCTTTATTACAGTTAAAGTATTTTCTTTTTTTCAAGCTTCTCTGCTCAGTTCATTTGTCTTGTTTTTTCTGAATAGTGTTAATTTTTATAGGTTAGTATTTATACAGGTCTTTCTATTAGTTTCAGTTAATCTTCTTTAGCTGATTCCTGTATATATTCTTTCTTTTAAGTTTTCTCTTCTATAGTCAGTTGTCAATCTTGATAGCTGTATTTATCAGTTTAGATAAGTTTTTGTCTTTCTTTTCTAATTAAGTAACTTTGTTTTTAACTTCTTCTTTCAGTTCTTGATAATATTGATTGACTAAAGTATTATTTCTCTATTTCAGAAATATACTCTTTCTTTAGAACTCTTAAGTATACTTGGATACTAATTTTTTCTATTATAAATACTATATTTTCTCAGCAGTTGTTATAGTTTTATCAATTTCTCTGAAGCTCAGTTGCAAGACTCTCTTTATCTTGACTCAATTTTATATTTTATTATATATTTTAGTAACTTCTAGATCTTCTAAGTTTTCTTTTTTAAATTATAATAATAGATAATTCTAAGTCTATCTTTTCACTGTTCTTTCTATATTTTCTAATATAATTAGATTCCAATCTATGTCTGTAGCTGGGATATTGTACTTAAAAAATACTTTGTATTGTAGAAGAAACTACTTCAGCTGTTTTTATTTTTCTATAAACAGCTTAATCTTTATCAGTAGCTTTAGTACTGGAAGTCTAACTTCCTCTTGAACTTTTTCAAGTTTTACAATCTGTACTAGCAATATATTTATATTATTATCAGTGCTGGTTGTAGATTCTGATATTATTTTTTCTTAATCAATTTTTTTAATATTTCTGTCAAGGGTATACTTCTCTGTAAAGTTCAGACTATTAACCTGTTAATCTAGACAAGAAGTTAGATATATATTCAATAATAGTATATTGTCTCTGTAAAATATATATTTTTTATTGATTTCCTTCAACAACTAAAAGAGGCAATTATTGTTAGAAGGTTTTAACTTAGTCAGGTCAAAGTATTCTGTACTAGTAGAGCTGAAATAGAGAATAGTTAATAATAATAAAAGTTTAAAGAGCTTTAGAAGATGGCAAGTATTAAAAAAACTTGATTAATTATTTCAAGAGCTTAAAATAGTAAGACTCCAGAGTATAGATCAGGTTTTAAGCTAAGTTCTTATAGAAAAATACAAGCAAGCTTTAATTATAGTAAAATAATTAGAGTTATAGATATTCTTGTAAGTCTAAATTATAAAACTCTGAATTGCTATAGTTAATATTTAACTGATAGAATAGAGTAATAAATTAAAATAATTATAAGAAATTATAAGAACTTCTCTAGATAATAGATAAAAACTTATTCTTATATATAACTCTAGAATTCTGGAGTAGTTCTTAACAAAGTCTCCTGAAATAGTTTTAAATAGACTTCTTCTCAAGTAGTTTTAAATAGACTCCTTTTTAAATAGTTCTAAACAAACTCTTTCTTGAGTAGTCTCAAACAGACTCCCTCTTAAGTAGTTCTAAATAAACTATTCTGTCAAGGCTCATTATAGACTCCCCTGTTATATGACTTTCCAGAACTTGAGTTTATTCTTCCAGGAATAACCTCTCCTGCTATTCAATCACTCTGGGAATATACTGTAGATCTGTAATACTTGAGCTTCAGATAGACTTTTTTTATAAATACTCTGATATTTAACTGTTTATAGCACTTTCCTTATTCTGAACTGTCTATATATATAAAGTATTTCAGGGGCTGACTAGAAGCAGTGTGCTGTTAAGCTTTCTTCTTATAGCTAATTGTACAGATGTTATTTACTGGAGCAAACTGCTTAGTTTTACTTTCTCTTTTTCTCTAGCTCTGCTAACTTCTCCAGCACCTTCTTCAGAGTCTTTATCCTCTACTGATCAGATCTTCAGGCATCTTCCACTGCCTGTTAGTCATTCTTGTATACCTGAATATAGATTATAAACTTTAGCAGTAGCTTGGCAGCCTGCAGGTCTGCTAGCAGCTATATCTTTAGAACTGTCTTTTTTCTCTAGTACTTTTCTTACTTTAAACTGTCTATATATACAGAGTGTTTCAGGGGCTGACTAGGGGCAGTATACTGTCAACCTCTCTTCTTGTAGCTGATTGTACAGGTGTTATCTGTCAGAATAGACTGCTCAGTTCTACTATTTCTTCTTTTCTAGCTCTGCTATCTTCTCTAGTATTTTTTCTAGAGCTTTTATCCTCTACTGATCAGACCTCCAGGTATCTTCTACTGTCTATTAGTCATTCTTATATATCTGAATATAGTTTATAAACTTTAGCAGTAACTTGGCAGCCTGTAGGTCTGCTAGCAGCTATATTTCTAGAACTGTTTCTTTTTTCTGCAGTCTCTCAATCTCTATATCATCCAGGGCCTTATAAAAGATCTTCTATTTTCTTTACTACTGCTAGCACTCTATCAGCAGATGAGCTACTATCTCTGTATTTCTAGAGCAGGCCCTATATATTGCTGAGCTCTGGGCCTTGATTCAGTATAAATAGACATCTATAGATATATGTCCAATCTTAAACTGAAAGTAGTATTATACTAGATACTTAGATACTCTTGCTGCAGCTGGGTTCAGCTTCCAGCTTGAAAAAAAAGTGTAGATCTGGCATCTTCTCTGGCCTGCCTAAGCCTCCAGGACTCTAGTAAGCTAATTTACTTATCTAGCAACTACAGCCTCTGTGCAGGCTCTATTTATATATACTAAGGTAATTTCTGGATATTATCTATTCAGGGGTCATACTGCTGCATACTTAGCAGCTTTATTAACTTTCTCATTGCCTGGAACATTCTTGTATCTGAGAATCCAGTTTATTTATATCTCTTTTCCTGCAGCTAGTAGACCTTAGGCAGCCTGCTATATCTGAAGTATAAGCTCTTGACTAGAGCCTGGACCTCTATACTTTAGACAGTTAATAGCAGCCTGTAAGTCTAGAAGTACTTTTATTAGCTCTGAAAAATCTTCTACTAGTATCTATTCAAGAATCTCTATAATTTCTACAAGCTCAGTATCAAAAATCTTCTTTCTACAGTTTAGAGAGGTCAATCAGGTTTGTCAAGTATTATCTGAGAATTTATACTATTGTAGCATCTGTCTGTCTATCTTCCAGCTAGAATCTATTTATTTATAATCTTGTACTTAGATACTTCTTCTGAGCCTTCTCCAGGGCCTGTTCTACTAATTAAACTCTAAAATCTATCAGTACTGAGTCTTTAAATAAAGACTTTATCTGTTTAAAGCTCTCTGAAGAATCTATTATTAATATTCAGTCTAGCTTTTAAACTAGCTTGTTCTCTAAGAGCCAGAGCTTTTTGAAAATAGAGTTTATTCAAATATAATTCTTTATAAACTGCTCTCTAGGCTGAGTATATAGGTTTTTTTTTCTAAGTATAATTGACAAGAGCTCTACTGCTAGATATCTTTATAAAAGTTTTAAAAGCTAGTTAATATAGTAGAGCTGCTAGCAGTTCAGAGAAATTTCTGCAGACTTTAAAACTGCTTTTTAAACTAGAGGTTTTATCAGTATACTTTTAAATACTTCAGTAACTGCTTAAATCTAGCAGTTAATCAGTTATTAAAGCCTGTTCTACTTATCTTGCTGCTTCTGTTATTAAAGCTCTGTACTATATAATACTACTGCCTGTACTATAGCCTTCTGAATTCTCTAAATTAATTCTAGAAAAAGCTCTTGAGTCCAGTATACTGTTTAAATCTACTGTTTTATATTCTAGATCTTCTGTAGCTGGTACTTATAGTAGTCCTTCAGAATCAGTTAAAGGTCTAGCAGAATACTAAGCTATCTAGTAATATCTGTAGTATATAGTACTTCTATCTCTTTAATTCTTATTTTTACTGTTTAAATTTACTTCTGAAGCTTCTGTTCAATATTTCAAGTAAAGAGAACTGCTTTAATCTTTCTAAGATTAAATTCTACTATATTGGTATTTTCTCAGATAATAGCTATCTCTGCAGCTTGCTGGAGTCTTTAACTAGCTTACTCTACTGAGCTTCTAGAAGCTATAAAGCTTATATTATCAATAAATAATAAAACTTTTATCTCTGAAACTTGATATTCTACTACTCTAAATATCTTTCTAATATAGAAAAGAAACAGTATTGAAAATACTGAAGATTTCTGAAGAAGTTTCAAGTTTATAAATATTTCTATCTCTATATATCTATTTATAAGAAAGCAGACCTGCTAATTATATATAAAGAACTGTATTTAATATATAAGATTATTGTCCAGTCCTGCAGTTTTTAGTGTTTCTACTAGTTTACTAGAGTTGATATATAGGAACACTTTTTTAATATTTATAAATAGAGCTTCTATAAGCAGTTTCTGTACTCAGCTCTGCTGAATTTATTAAACTAGATACTCTACTGTATTTATAATATTTTAGTTCTATAAGCTATTTATTTATTCAGAATACAGAACTTCAATAAGTTTACAGTACTCTACTATAAGTATAGCTATTAATTTCTTTATAATCTTGTTTAAACAGCTTAATAGACAGATAATTCTCCAGATCTTGGCCTGTAAGTAGTCTAGCTTTCTAGACTTTTTTAACAGTATATCTTTAACAATCTTCTAGATCTCCAGATAAAGGCTTAGGTAAAAGTATTGCTGAGCTAGTACTGTAATATAGACAGTATTTAAGATTTAAACTAAGTATTAGATCTTGAAATTAAGCCTGTCAATCTCTAAAGTCTTAGTAATATTTTAACTAAAGAATATCTGTTGTACTTTTTCTAATATTATAAGTATATAACTCTGATTTCTAGACAACTGCTGAATACTCTTTTTTTTAAAGATATTTAAAAAGACTAATTCTTTAATTAAAGCTTTTTTTTCTGTAAATATTGTAGCTGGAGAGCTTTTTAGATTAGAATCTTGAAGTACTAGAGTAAAATCTGTATTTTAGACCTTGATATAGCAGAGAGCTGTTTAATAATACTTTAGCTCTAAATTTTAATCCCCTGATCTCTGTAGAAAGATCTCTTAATATTTGTATTTAATCTTTTATATAGCCTGAAAGTGTATCTTCTGAACTTCTTTATACTTATTTTTTAGATATAAGCCTGCTTAGAACTGCTTGTATATTTCTGTATAGATTGTCTGTAATTTCTGGATTTCTTGATACTACCAGTGCTTAGAGCAGGGGTATAGTTGTATAGACTTGGTATACTTATTTAATATAGTTATTAAAGTCTTCTATATGTACTGAGTTTTCAGTACTATATTCTTTTAAATATAGTTATTTTTTAATAGCTTTTCTAAGACTTCTAGGCTCCAGGCCCCTGCTACCTTTTTTAAGCTTTTTTATTCTTTAATAAAGTATCTAGCTACCAGTCTGTTACTTTCTTATAGATATTTTCTAATATTTTTATCTTCAGAAAGTTTCAAGCCAATACAATCAGTTTATAGTTGGTAGTAGATTAATTATAGATAATTTTCCAACCTGCTAAAGGCTCTAGAACTTCTAAAGACCTTTTATTATAGATATTAATTAACTAGATAGAATCTAGTTAATTAGTAATATTTATAATATTTTCTAGAATTAAGTCAGAGTTAGATACTAGATTTAGTTTTAAATTAAATTAATATTTAGACTTTTTTCTTGTATATATAGCTACTCTAGTCCTAACTAATTATTTTTTAAAAAGAAAATAGTAGTAATTTAAAGATAAAATCATATATTTTTATTTATTATTAATTACTAGTTCTTGAAATAGAATAAAGTTTATTTTTTTCTTATAGCTAATTTGTAAATATATATATATATAAATAACTTGTTTATTTATATTATTTTAAAGAAATATAATTTCAGAAGAGTTTCTTTTATTTTTCTACATCTTTTTAGTTTTTTATACTTCAGAGATAGATAATAAAGAGCTAGATAAAATAGAAATTTCTGTTTCTAATATAGTTTACTGAAATTTAAATTTTTTATTTTATTTAGTATTTTTATTCTTTTCTTTAGTCTTTAAGCTTTTACTTTGACTGGAGTATTGATATTTAACTTATTTATTTAAGAATTTCTTTTTTTCTATACTAAGAAGATTTGTTTAGAAGTTTTTAAGTTTACAATAATATCAAAGTCTTGTTTTTTTATTTTCTGAGAATTTAGAGCTAGAGAATATATTTTAGAACTAGCTATATACTCTTCTCTACAGTTAGAGTATTTAGCTTGAAGATAATTATATTTCTCAGCTCAGCTTTTTTAAAATTAACTACAATTACTAGAATTGATCTATTCTTTATTTCTTGTTTTTTTTAAGTAAATTTAGCTAGATAGAATCTCTATTAATAAATTCTGTTAAATCTGAATTGTAATCTTCTAGCTTATATTTATAAAAAAAATATCTTCTTCTTTATCAAAGATTTTAGTAGAAATATTTTAAAGAATAAATTTTCTCTATTACTTATTTTTTTCTAGAAGAAAAGTAATATTTAAAACTTTTTTCTAAAGCTAATTTTCAGATTTCTTAAATATCTATCAAGAAATCTGCTGTAAAATCTCTAGTTGTAATTATAATTAAAGATTTACTAAGAAATAAAAAGAAAATTAAAGCTATTACTAACTTTATAATATTTTATTTATTTCTAAATTTTTTATTTAAAAGATTTTTAAAAGATAGAATTAATTAAAGATCTAGATTTTTATATTTTTTAAACTAGAATTGATCTGAAATTTTAAAGAAAATTTAAATATTAATTTTATAGTTTTTTTAATAATTTTCTTGAATTTAATTTTACAGAAAACAGAAATTTCTTTATTATTTATTTATTTTTATCTAATTTTCTTTCTTATTTTTCTGCTATTTTTCTGCTATTTTTATAGCTGATTTTCTTATAAATTTCTTTGAAAAAATTCTGTTTTTAGTTTAGTAATTTTCTTTAAAAAATTTATTTCTTTCTTTCTTCATTTTATCTTTTAAGAATTTATAATAGTTTTAATTTTAAATTTATTTTATTAACTATAGTTTAGAATAAAACTATTTTAGTTTAATAATTCTTTATAAAAACTATTATATAATTTTCTGAAAACTGTTTATATATATAAATTAAAAATCTATTCAAGTTTCTGACTTTAAACTTTTGAAAAGAAGAAAAAGAAAAGATAAAAAAAGTAAAAAAACTTAAAGCTTTTAATAATTTGAAAAAATATTAGAAATTCTTCAAAAACAAGTTCTAGAAAAAGAATATAAAAAAATAACTTTATTTTTATTTCTATAAATAAAATAACTACAATCTATTCTCAATTATAAGTCTGAAATAGTTTTTAATTTTTAAAATTAAATTTAAAAACTAGATTTACAGTTTTATTCTTTTTCTTCTATTTTTATAATAGAAATAGCAGATCCTGAACAAAAATCAGCTTAAAAAATAGATTTAAAATCTATATATACTCAGATAGCACAGATAAATAGGCAAGAAATTTAAAAAGATATTTTAAAAAGAAAGAAAAAAGAGAAAAAAAAACTGCTCAAAATCAAGAAAAATTAAGAAAAATTAAGAAAAATTAAATTTATGCTTAATTTAAATCTTTTTTTCTATTATTTATAATCTCAGCTTATACTTTAAACTGTGAAAGACTTTTGAAAAACTATTAAAATATATTTGCTAGTATACTGAGTAATTATAAAAGCTTTATTTTAATAACTCTAGCAAGTAAAAGTAGAGATCAGTAGTAATATTATCTAAACTACTGAATATTAAGAAAAGAAAGTTAATTTTTAAAGATTCAGGATATTTAAAGTAATAGTACTGAGATATCAATTCTGCAGTTTAAGTATGGTATAGGTATAATATAGATAGTATAGCTAGAGGAGATATATATAGTCTGTATATAGAAAAACTAAAAAGAAAGAAAAGAGATAAAAAGTCTATATAGATAAGAAGATTGAAAAGCTAAATAAAAAGAAATAATCAGAAATAAATAAAAATAGATATAAATAAAGAATAGAGTCAGATTTATTTATCTACCAATTTATTAATAATTTGGACCAGTAGTTGTTGAAATATCTGATAAAATATTAATTTCTTCCCCTCAGGGATATTTAACTATATTTTCTTTGATAACTCTACCAATACTACTCCAAATTATGTCAAATTTGACCAGTAAATAGTCTGGAAGAAGAGCTTTTAAAGAATTGGCTGAGTTTAGAAAAAAGTATATGTTCTTTTTAATAATCTTTAGGAAAAGAGATTTATCTTGAGTGGATTTTAGTATGAAAAAAGAGGTGTTACCAATACTTTTGATCTAGTACTGTACTTAATTCTAGAATCTGTATTTCTATTTAGTTACTAATATTGATAAGAACTTTTGAAATTTGCCTCTGTAGTTCTACTTGCTATACTGAGCATTCTAGCTCTACAGTATATTAATATACTCTGAATATAGCTAGAAACTATATTTCTAGACTATTTCCTTATCTGTAAGTTTTGCTATAATTAGCACAGTTTCAATTAGTATGTATTATACTAAAATTATTAGCTTATATAGATAATTTATAATATTCAATAGTAATTGGTAATTTATTGAACTTTATTTTTAGCTAGCCTAGTTAGGTAATATAGAATTCCATTTCTCTATAGTATAGAATTTCTTTTAATATTGAGTTTTCAAGTATAGAGCTACTTCTCTACATGCTAAACAATCTGAGCCTGATCTATCAGCCTGTTTTACTTCCCTAGACCCTTTCTTTCTTTTATATTAACACTATACACAAACTTTGCTCTTGAATAACAAAGATACTATGAGAATGAATAGTAGTCAATACTAATACTATATTATTGTCTTGCCAGCCTAGACAGAGGACTTTATCTTGGGGTATAGCACATAGAGTATTCTATAGAATCTTTTTAAAGGTTGAATGCTTGTGTAGCTCAGCTAGTAGGGGGGGGATTTACTTGGGTCTAGTAGTTTCACAAGCTCCAAAGCCCTGCTTACAAAGATGCTTGAATAGAGGAACTGAGGTAAAGTAGTTGTCTACATAAATTGAATAGTATGGGACTTCCTTGCTGGTCAATTCCTCAGTAGGTTGAATAGGGGGGTCTGAATTCCCTGCTGAGCTGATCCTAGGATCTTCTATAGAGTCTAGGAAGGGATTTCCTGCAGAAACCCCTGATATTGAATTTGAATTTCCTGCCAAGCTGACTCCTGACCCCCTAGGGAGCCATTCAATCATATTTACTACTATAGATCCAGTCTTGCTTAGAAGAGGATATTTAAACATTTCTTTAATGCTCAATTAATAACTAGACCAGCAGAAAGTCCAAAGATAACTCTGTTCCCCTAAGCTAAAGATCTTATATTCCTGCTTAATAGGCTTATTAAACATCTTGTATGTATGTAAGCTTCTACTAAAGAAGTGAATCATTATCTTATTCAAAGAAAGATCAGATCCAGGGGTATAGTATTTCTAGCAAGCAATATAAAAGCTAGAGATTAAAGATTTAAGCTTATACTACTATTCTTTTCCTTTCTGGGCCTGCCAGGGGTCAGATATATGAATATATCTCTTGAGCTGCTCAAATATAGTTAGAGATATATAGAATTAAAGTATATAAATAGAATCTTGCTCAATATCATTTCTTCAATAATTATCAACTCTTTGAAAATCATGAATTCCTATATAGATAATTATACTAAATAAAATCTTGATTTCAGCAGGACTAGTAGATTTCTATTCTCTAGTATACTTATCTAGCTTCTTTTCTAATTGAACTTAAGTATAGATATTAGTTAAATTAAATATAGTTTCTCTGAAATATATAGACTGAATAAGGTGTAGAAATTCTTAATATCAATATTAAAAGGTAAATTAAGAATTAGAACTCAGTATATAGGCCTTATAGAAGACTATTGAATTAATTCTGGAGGTAATATATCAGCTATAACTTCTTCCAGTATTCACTTGCATTTTTTAAAGGTTTTAGTAGAATCTAATAAATCTAGTTAGTGAAACAGTAAAAAGATCTTATTAATAGACTAGGAATTTACCAGCAAGTTTCTTGGTAGAAACTTCTTTCTTTATAGATTTTATACTGGGTGGATTCTGTAGATCTTTGATATTACAGACTAACAGAAATTATTGATTAATAATAACCCAAGAAAAAAAAATACAGTAAAACTGGAAAAACCTCTGGAGCTGGAGATTATATAATAGAAAAGTTATATAACTGAAACAGTAAACTCAGTAGATTTAATAGATTTAGTAGATTCAGATCTACTATATCTATATAATCTACCAGATCTACTACAGGTTTTTTATTATATATATAAAGAATATATTTCTTCTATTTTTAGAAACAGAAGTCTTCTACTTTATATTCAATAATAATACTGATCTTAGACTTACTCTTAATTCTAGATTACTAGCTATAACAGTACTGCAATTTTACTTTGATATTATATATACTCTATTTTTATATTCTATTAAACTTTCTCTGATATACAGTATATAGCTGTCCTCTAGCTAGATTACTTTATTTTAATTGAAGAAGTAGATCACTCTCTATTATTACAGTAAGCTAAGATCTATATACTGGCTTAGAGTAATAAGTAAGCTTAATATATACTAGAGTATATTTTCTAAGAGTATTACAGATCTCTGAAGTTTAGTTTAGATTCTGCCCTGCTTAATCAGATAAAGTATTTTATAATATATTAAACACCTATTTTTTAAAGTATTAGCTTGAAAGATATAAAACTATATTAAAGGCTTTTAATTATATAAATCTATAAACTCTTTCAAAATCTTTTAATTATACAGGATTATAATAACTTTCTTTGTCTTTCAACTATATAAGATAAAGAATACTTTGTTAATTCAGGTAAGTATTACTCTAGTTTAGAAAGAACTAATTAATAGAAAAATATATTTACAGTAGTTACAGTACAAGTTTTACTGGCCTGAATTCAGAAGTTCAAGAGCAAAGTTAAAGAGCAATAATAAATAATTGACTAGATATACAAATATACAGTTAACAACAAGAATTAAATTGCAGTACAGTCTGTAGACCAGGAGAAAGAAAGTATTACAG
The DNA here is from genome assembly GCA_002573605.1 of Polytolypa hystricis UAMH7299. Taxonomy (NCBI): domain Eukaryota; kingdom Fungi; phylum Ascomycota; class Eurotiomycetes; order Onygenales; genus Polytolypa; species Polytolypa hystricis. The sequence goes on from PDNA01000077.1 coordinate 106,852, forward strand.
AGAAAGTAAAGATCTAATCTTTTAATAGAACTAGAAACAGATTCAGATCTTTTTTAATATATTTTAAAATCTACTTTTAATTTAATATCAAGTTAATAAAAACTGATAAATGCTTAGTAGCAGTACAATATCTGTAAAAAGAAGCAGCAGTATAAATACAACTCTATTTAATAATATAGTTTAGCAGAAAAGATTCTAGAGATCTTATATCTATTAAAACTGAAAGAATTCTTGTAATAAAAGATTTCAGATTATTTAAAAAAATATTAATAGCAAATTTTAGAATTACTGATAAAGAAATAATAGCAGTACAGAAAATTAAATAAATTTAATAAATAAAAAATATAGCTGAATATTTAGTAGAATTTCAATAACTAGCTGCAGTATTAAACTAGAACAATAGTATATTAACAGGAGCTGTATATAATAAATACAAAAAAAAAATCAAGAATAAAATAGCAAGATTAAAGGAACAATTCAATATACTATCTGAAATAATTAAATATATAGTATATATAGATATAAGAATTTGAAAAAGATATCTAGAATAAAAAAATTATAAATAATTTCTAAACTATACTGCAAAGTAACAGATATACAGAGAAAATTACAATTTTTACAGACTATAATTTATAAAACTAAATATAACTATAAAAAGCTAGAACTATAAGAAAGATAAGTTATATTAAAAAAAGTTATATTTCTTTTATAAGAAATCAGAATACTTTATAAAAAATTGCTATAAAAAAAATAAAAATCAGCTACAAAGAAAGCTGAGAGTAATTATAAAAGAATAATATTACTCTACTATTAATACTAGTAGAAATAAACAATAATTTCTATATATAACTAGGGCTAAAACTAGTAATACAGTAGATAAGTAGAATAAACTATAAGAAGTTATAGTAGAACAGATATTCTAAAAATTAATAAAGATTTAACAAGTAGAAATTAACAGTAAGACAGTTGAACTAACTGAGACAATAATAATAGAGTATCTATTATTCAACTACTGGAATCTACACTGGAAAGAGTATAAGAAACAGCAAGAATCAGAAAATCTATAAAAAAATAGCAGAGATTACAACTATTACTGGAAGAAAAAAAACTAGAATATTACAGATCTAGAATATTTATAATATTATAAATTTTCTATATTTATATATAATTGTAAATAGTATGAGAAGATACAGGATAAAGAAATTCAGTAAATCAGAAATAATTCAATCTACTACTATTATAAATTGTATAGATATAATATAAAAGATTGCAAGCAATACAATAAAGTTGAAGTATAAGAAAATATTTAAAAAGTACTGAAATAGTTCAGTTTACAGAACAAAATAAATATTAAATATCTACAGTATAAAAAAATATATTAATTATTCTATTATATAGATAGCTGTCTATTCTACTAGAAAATAAAAAATAACTAGTATTATTCAGATTTACTGAAGCAGTTAAGAGTAATTTAAATAAAAAAATTATAGTCAGAAGAATATACTATCTCAGGCTTTAATAAAGATAAAAATACAGAGTTGCTGTAGAAAGAGATTATAGATTATATTTATTATAGAATAAATTAAAAAATAACTAGTTACTATAATACTAGATCAAAAAATAATAACAAGTACAAGGTCAGAGTACTAATTTGATTATTATATTAAATAAACAATTGCAGAATATACTGCAGAGAGAAACAGGCAAATAAATACTTTCTATAACTATTATAAAAAATACAGATTAGCAATAAAAGCTATTTTAGAAAGCTAACTTTTATACTTAAAAAATAAATAGATTATCTATTGTACAATATTAATTACCTATAATATACAGGGATATCTTGGGTATACTGTACAGAAATATACAGGAAACTGAAGTACAATATATACAAGATTAATTATATATAGAGATCAGCAGAGTTAATAGAATATTAAAAAAAAAAACAATATTATTAATATAATAAAAGTACTGAGTTATAAATATATTATAAAGTTTGATATAAAGAAATACAGGCTAAGATAACAATTACAGATTTATAGTAGAATAAAGTTAAAATACTATAAAACTAACTAGAAAAAAATAAATCTAGAGTATTTAAAATTTGGAAAGAACTAGTCAAGCAATAGATAATAGTATTTAAAGAAATTTTAAAAAACTTAATATAAAAATTAAAATAGAAGACTGATACTTTATAACTGTAAATAAAAAATAATAGTATTACTATAAATAAATGCCTATAAACAATATAATAGAACAGTTATTAATTAATATAGATTGAAATAACTACTTAGCAGTCACTGCAACTTTGAAAGAATACTGTATATATACTTTAATCAATTCAGAAGCAACTGGAATTCTTATAAATAGAAGTTTTATAAGAAAAACTAGACTATTAATAGAATTAAAGAAATAACTGTATTAACTAAATAGATTAAATAGAAATTAGCTAGACTTTATATAATAGAAAATATATCTAGAATTATTAATAATAGAGAGATATCAAGAGCTTGTAAACTTTAATATAATTAATTTAGAAAGTTATAATATTGTCTTAAAACTATTCTGGTTGAAGCTGTATAACTTTAATATATACTGACAGGAGGAAATAATAAAGCTAAACAGATATAGATATTTCTCAGTACTAAACTTAACACTAGAAACAATCTACAGTTTACAGAAAACTGAATATAAAACTACAGTGACAAATAAACTGAGTAACTAAGAAGAAATAGTACAAAAACAATCAATTAAATAGATAAATACTATTGAATATAAAAAAACTGCTAAAACCTTACTCAGAAAAATAAGCCAGAATATATCTGAGAAAGTCAGAGAAATAGTATTCAAGAAATACTGAAACTATAGAGAAATATTTAAAAAGAAAAAGCTATCTAAAAGTTTACTAAAATATAGAAAATAAAACTACAAGATATTATTACTGAAAGAAAAAGAATTGATATATAAGCTAATATATTAACTGAATAAAAAAGAGCTAAAAAAATTATATCAATATATTAACAAGAATTTAGAGAAAGAATTTATCAAATTATTAATATTACTAATAAAATACTTTATTATTTTTATATTAAAGAAAAATAGCAAGTTACAACTGTATATAGATTATTGACAATTAAATAGTATTATAATAAAGAATTAATATCTGTTATTATTGATTAAAGAGATACAAGATCAATTTTAAGAAATTAAATAGTTTACTTTACTAAATTTAAAAGCAGAATACAACTAGATCAGAATTAAAGAAAATAAGAAATAAAAGACAGTATTTTAAATATACTACAGATACTTTGAATATTTAATTATATTATTTAAGTTAATTAATATACCAGTAATATTTCAGGTAATAATTAACAAACTTCTTTACAAGTTTTTAAATAACTTTGTAATTATATATCTAGATAATATTCTGATTTTTACTGATAGTACAAGGATAAAATATACTGAGAAAGTGAAAATAGTACTTAATAGGCTATAAGAGAAAAATATACTGTTGAAACTGAAGAAATATAAATTCTTCAAGAAAGAAATTAAGTTTTTAGAATATATTATTACTATAGAGAGTATACAGATAGATCTGGCAAAGATTCAAGTAATAGAAAAGTAGCTGATACTGAAAACTGTAATTGAAATCTAGATATTATATAGATTTATAAACTATTACTGATAATTTATAAAAGAGTTTTCAGATTTAATAAAATCTTTTATATTTTTTTTCAAGAAAAATATCAAGTTTTAGTGGAGAGAATAACAGCAGAAAGTATTTAAAATAATTAAGAAAGCTTTTTAAAAAGAAAAAATATAAATATATTTCAACTTTAAAAAATCTATAATTATAGATATAGATATATTAAATTATACAATAAAAGCAAGATTACAGTAAGAAAATAATTAAAAAAAAAAAAAACTAATTATTTGTTATATAAGATTAATAATATTAACTGAATAGAACTATAATATTTATAATAAAAAACTACTTGTAATAGTAGCAGCACTGAAAAAATAACAAGTATATTTAAAAAATATAAATTACTAGATAATTGTAATTTCAGATTATTACAATCTTCAATACTTTATAACTATAAAAGAATTAATATAATATTAAACTTATTAATCAGAAATTTTAGCAGTCTACAATTTTAGAATATAGTATTGCAAAGAAAAAGACAATATTTAAGCAGATATATTAAACAGATAATCAGATCTGATAACAGTTTATAAAAAGAAACAAGTACTTTTTAAAACTGCAGAAGATATAAATACTTTAGTTTTTAATTATCAGACTTTAAAAGCTATACAATTGGTTACTATATCAGTAGAACTTAAAAATAAATTATAAATTCAGATACAGGACAATTCTACTGTATTAAAAATTAAATATAAAGACAAATTCAAGAATAGTAATAGATTGCTATTATACAAAGAATTGATATATATTCTACTGAAATTGAAGAATAGAATTCTCTAGAAGAATTACAACAATTTAATAGCAGAATATTTTAAAGTTGAAAAAATCTAGAAAAGGATTTTAAAAAACTATTATTGACTAAAATTATAGATATCAGTTAGAAACTATATATAAAACTGTAATTGTATACAAAACAAAGTAAATTGATATAAAAAATATAGCTTGCTACAGTTGATATTTTATTTACAAATACTATAGAAATTAATAACAATAGATTTTATTGTAAAGTTACTGAAATTTAAAAAACTGCAAATAGAAATAGAATATAATTCTATTCTAATAATTACAGATTAATTAATTAAATATATATACTTTTTACTGTTTATTGAAGGAATATCAGCACTAGAAATAGTATATATATTATTATAAAATATATTTATAAATTACAGATTATTTAAAGAGATTATTTCAGATAGAAATCTAAAGTTTATAAAATATTTCTGGAAAATATTTACAGTATACTTAAGTATAAAATACCAGGCTATAACAGTATATTATTTATAGACAGATAGATTAATAGAAAGATTGAACTAGACAGTAAAACAATACTTATAAAATTATATAAATAATTAATAAAATAACTGGATTTTGCTATTGTCAACAGTATAGATTGCCTACAATAGTTTAAAACATGTAATAACAGAATATATACTATATTTTATAAATTATAGATGAAAACTAGATATTTTACAAGTACTGTGACACATGAAAACAAGAGTATATTTAGAAAAAATAAAAATTTAAAAACTTTGAAAATTGTATAAGCAACTGCAATTGAACTTAGAATTTTACAGTAAACAGATAAAATATTACTATAATAAAAAATACTAGAAGGTGCTGATTTTTAAAGAGAGAGAAAAAATATATTTTTTATAAAAAAATATAAAAATAAAACAACTAAGTAATAAACTTGATTATTGAAAACTCAGATTTTTTAAAGTTTTAAAATAGATTGAACTAGTTATATATAAACTCACTTTACTAGAGAATATATAAATATACTTAACTTTTTATATTTTACTGATTGAAAAAGTACTCTAGAATATTAAATAATATTCATCTAAAGTTAAGAATAAAGAACTGAATAAATATAAAGTTAAGAAAATTTTAGAAGATGCAGTATTAGAAAATGAATAATACTATCTTATAAAATAGAAAGAATACTTACAGTTAGACAGTATTTGAAAATCTATTAAAAATTTAGAGAATACTCAGGGAGTATTATAGCACTATTAAAAGCTATAAAGTTAAAACTAGAAGAAGAAAGAATATTGTTGATAATAATTAGCAGAACTTACAGCTTGTCTATAGCTGTAGCTTCAGCCTATTTTCTTTTATTTTCTTCCTCTTCTAATTTTTCTAACTCTTCAAGAGTTTGAATATTGGATTTAAGGAATTTACCTGCACAGTTATTTAAGAACTTTTTTTAATTACAAAGATAACAGTTTTAATTTATAGATTCTTGATAAGCAGTAAAGAGACAAGTTAGTTTATTATTTAAATAAGTAATATCAGTATTATATTGAGCCTGCTTCTCTTCAGTATAATATTTATCAGTTTTAATTTTATTACAAGTATAATATAATTTATTCTAGTTAAAATAAGAAATAAAGTTCAAGTTATAAATACAGAATTTATTCTGACAAATATATTTGCTATAATATTTATTATATTCTAATATAATATAAGGTTTCTTAGATTGTTTACAATGATAATATAGGAAAGATATAATAATATCTAGATATTTAATATTAGTAGTACAGATTTTATTAGAGATAGTACAGCTAAATACTATAATTAATATATTCTAAAAACTTACAGAAGAAGAAGAATAATTATAAGAAAGTAAAACAAATAATAATTATAAAAAAATAAAATTACTGAAACAGCTTACTAGAAAAAAAAAGAATAATATTATAAATTAATAGAAATTATTAATTAATAATAATTTAGAAAAAAAAAGTATAGCAGAACTGGAAAAATTTCTAAAGCTAAAGATTATATAATAAAAAAATTATATAATTGAAATAATAAATTTAATAAATTTAGTAAATTTAATAAATTTAAATTTACTATATCTATATAATCTACTAGATTTATTATAGATTTTTTATTATATATATAAAAGATATATTTTTTTTATTTTTAAAAATAGAAGTCTTCTACTTTATATTTAATAATAATACTGATTTTAAACTTATTTTTAATTTTAAATTACTAGCTATAACAGTACTGCAATCTTACTTTAATATTATATATACTCTATCTTTGTATTCTATTAGACTTTTTCTAATATACAGTACACAGCTGTCCTCTAGCTAGATTACTTTGTCTTAGTTGAAAAAGTAGATCATCCTCTATCACTACAGTAAGCTAAGGCCCACACACTTGCTTAGAGTAATAAGCAAGCTTGGTGTATACCAGAGTGTATCCTCTAAGGGCATCACAGACCCCTGAGGTTTAGTTTAGATTCTGCCCTGCTTAATCGGACAAGGTACTTTGTGACATTTGGTAGGGAATTTGGTAGGAAAGCTGAGAACACATTCAACCCCTTCACATTTTTGATGTGGTGACTAAACAAGGTTCAGAGTGGGTCTGAGTGAGCCAATAGATATGCCATATAAAATATATGGGGAATCTATTGGTCAACTCATTCTATTCCTTGTCAATATTACACGCGAATTGAAACCGCGCTAATTATGGCAAAACCTACGGACGAGGGGATAGAGTAGCATTAGTCAGAGCTGTTCGCAATTCTCAAACAGTTTTGCTTCCCACATTTGTTTATAATGACGTTCATGAGTTTTGAGTTATTGGGGGTCTCCGACCTTGATCATATCGCAGAAATGATGATTATTGGTAAGCAATGGCAAAATTCCCGTGGACTATCAAGGCCTGGGCTGGTGTTGGAGAAAAACATTCGGTCCAAAGTGGAGCGGGAAGGTAGTCTGGCGGCTGGTTTGAGCAGAAAGTGGACTTGGAAATGGCACTCTGTAGATTCGAAAGCAATCAATTAAATGTAAACTGTAAATCAAAGCCAGGAGCTGACAAACTATTGAATAATAATACATTATGATGTCAGCATGCGAGCAACACAAAAGCTCCCTTCAAGGCTGCAGGTTGCTAGAATGCTATTCTATAATCTCACACAAATATATTGTTTCCTCGGACCCCAGCACACGAATCTCACTTGACAATGGCATCTAAATCTGTATTTTTGGTCGGCCCTGGATTCATTGGCGGCGAAGCCCTCCACCTTCTCCTACAAGAAAATTACCAGGTCACCACACTAGTGCGTAGCGAGGGCTCCGCGGCCTCCCTTCACAAATTAGGTGTCAAAACCGTCAAGGGCACCTTAGACGACAAACCCATTATTCAAAAGCAAGTTGAAGCCAGCGACATCGTCTTCAATACCGCGTCATCTGACCACCTCCCATCGGTCGAAGCGATCCTTGATGGCATCAAGGCGCGTGCCAATAGCGGCAAGCCTCCCACTATCTACATCCACACCAGCGGCGCCAGCTTGATCGGCGACGATTCCGAAGGCGCGTACAAGAGCGATGTCATTTACGACGACAAGAAGCCCGAGATGATCGACGCGCTCCCTGACACTGCAGCCCATCGCAAAGTAGACCTGGCCATTGTGAACACCCTTCCAGTGTTGGGTGCAAAGGCGAAATTGGCGATTATAATTCCCCCCCTCGTCTACGGCGTCAGCATCCGCGACAATCGGCTGTCAATCCAGCTCCCGACCATTGTGCGTCATTCGTTAAAGCATGGATACGCTGGGCAGATCGGACAGGGCCGCTCCGTGTGGAACCAAATCCATGTGAAAGATCTGGCGCGGGGCTATATGGCTTTGTTGCATTGGCTAGAGCGGACGCCGGCTGAAGAGGTGGCTGCAAGCCGCCCGTATTTCTTCTGCGAAAACGGCGAAGAGCTTTCCTGGGGGGAGTGCGCAGCGGAGATTGGGAAGATTCTAGTCAAGGAGGGCCGTCTGGAGAGTCCCACGCCCAAAACAATCCCCGAGGAGCACTATGGCGATCTCTTTGCTGAGTTCTCTGGACTAAACTTGGGGTCGAACTCAAGGAGTCGGGCGAACCGACTTCGCGACATCGGATGGCAGCCGAAAGAAAAGAGAACTATACAGTCATTAGTGGAGGACGAGATTCCTCTCATACTGAAGGAGACTGGGCCGTTCCATGGGTATGCGGGGCTCTTCCATGGGTATGCGGTGCCCGTGGCATCAGGGGAGAATAAGCAGAAGTAAATGGGAAGTGACAGCGGATGTCAGAGATAGCTGAATATTGCAAGCCGGAAGACTAAGAACCTGTAGATTTCTGGAGGCCTGAGATGGGCATACACCCTAGCATGGTGAGAGAAAACCTTGGTGTAATTAGAAACTTTAATATACTGATCTACTGTAGATAGGAAAATAGGCTACTCTCTAATATAGAGAGCAAGTTGTAGAGCATCTATCAGAAAATCAAAGAATTAGATAACAGTTGAAAGGCTATACACAATATACAATTACTATACAACTCAAGTAGCTATAAGCAATATACAAGAGACAATACAAAAAAGACAATACAAGAGATAATATAAGAGATAATATTCAAGATAAATACAATATACAATATATAATATTCAAAGAAATAAGATATTGTAAACAAGAAAATAAAAATATATAATAACTATTTACTGTAAACTAAGTAGTAAATACAATATATAATATCTCTGAAGACCTTGAAGTAATTTTCAATTTTTTAACTGTTTAATATAATTTCCTTCTCTTTTTTTGTATTCACTGCTTTTGAAATAGCTGTTGCTTCTTATAGTATATATATTATATTCTTAGTTATCAGTCCTGGAGAGATATTACAGACCTACAGTATATTTTCAGAGTAATTGAATAGCAGGAGAGGTTATCCCTGAAAGGATAAATCCAAGTTCTAGAAAGTTATATAATAGGAGAGTCTATAACAAGTCTTGACAGGATAGTTTATTTAAAACTACCTCAGTAATAGTCTATCTAGAACTACTTAAGAGGAAGTTTATTTGAAACTACTCAAGAAAAAGTTTATTAGAAACTACTTCAGAAAACCTTGTTAAGAACTACTCTGGAATTCTAGAGTTATATATAAAAATAGATTTTTATTTATTATTCAGAGAAGTTTTTATAATTTTTTATAATTATTTCAATTTATTACTTTATTTTATTAATTAAATATCAATTATAGCAATTTAAAGCTCTATAATTTGAATCTACAAGAATATCTATAATTTTAATTATTTTACTATAACTGGAACTTACTTATATTTTTTTATAAAAACTTATTTCAAAACTTAATCTATACTCTAGTATTTTATTGCTTTAAGCTCTTGAAGTAATTAATTAAGTTTCTCTAATACTTGCTACTTTTTAAAGTCTTTTAAATCTTTATTATTGTTAACTATTCTCTATTTCAGCTCTACTGGTATAGAATACTTTGACTAGACTAGGTCAAATCCTCTAACAATAATTGCCCCTTTTAGTTGTTGAAGGAAATTAATAAAAGATATATATTTTACAGAGACAATATACTATTATTAAATATATATCTAATTTCTTGTCTAAATTAACAGGTTAATAGTCTGAACTTCACAGAGAAGTATACCCTTGACAGAAATATTAAAAGAATTGATTAAGAAAAAATAGTATCAGGATCTACAACTAGTACTGACAATAATATAAATACATTGCTAGTATAGATTATAAAATTCAAGAAAACTTAAGAAAAAGTTAGATTTTCAGTACTAAAGCTACTAATAAAGATCAAGTTGTTTATAGAAAAATAAAGACAGCTGAAGCAGTTTCTTCTACAATATAAAGTATTTTTTAAATATAACACCCCAGCTACAGACATGGATTGGAATCTAATTATATTAGAAAATATAAAAAGAACAGTAGAAAAATAGATCTAGAACTATCTATTGTTATAGTTTGAAAAAGAAAACTTAGAAGACTCAGAAATTATCAGAATATATAATAAAGTATAAAATTAAATCAAGATAAAGAGAGCCTTGCAATTGAGCTTCAGAGAAATTAACAAAACTATAATAGCTGCTGAAAAAATATAATATCTATAATAGAAAGAATTAGTATTCAAGTATACTCAGAAGTTCCAGAAAGAGAGTATATTTCTAAAATAGAAAGATAATATTCTGATCAATCAATATTACTAAAAACTGAAAGAAGAAATTAAAGATAAAGTTATTTAATTAGAAAAAAAAGATAAAAGTTTATCTGAACTGATAAATACAGTTATCAGAATTGATAACTAACTATAGAAAAGAAAACTTAAAAGAAAAAGTATATACAGAAATCAGCTAAAGAAGATCAACTGGAACTAATAAAAAAACCTGTATAGATATCAATCTATAAAAATTAATACCATCTAGAAAAAACAAGACAAACAAACTGGGCAGAGAAGCTTGAGAAAGAGAAAATACTTTAACTATAACAAAGAAAGATATTATATATAAAAATATTGAGTTGAGAAGAGAACTTGAGAGAAAAACTACAAAGAATATAATACTGAAATATAAGCAATAGAAATTCAAGAAATAATACTATAGAGTAAAATAGAAATATTAATTATTAATAAAATACTTAAAGAATTACAAAGAATTAAAAAAGTTGAAAATAATACTTGCTAAGTCAAATAATAATAGAAGTATAATAAACTTTAATAGATAGACTGCTTTTATATACTTTATATCTAGAAATACTGAAATACAATACCAGCTATATATAAAGAAAAATATTATAAAGAAAACACAGATTGAATTTGTAGCTATTATAATAGAAAATAGAAATAATATAGTAATAAAAGATATTAGCTATATTACTACAGATCAAGATATCAATATATATATCTAGAAACTTATACATACTAAATTAACTACCTGAGACAGGCAGAATGTACTTTTGATATAAGATAAAATTATATTATAACTTGAGAAATAGAAGAACTAGATAGATATATTGAGTATTAAATATATATAAAGTATTTAATAATATTCTATAAAATACAATACTGACTTGCAATAAGGTACAAAATTAAGAAAATAGTAGAACTAGTTAATATATTTATATATAAACAGATACAACTGTATTTCAAGCACAGACCAGTAAAAACTAATATAGAGAATCTATATTACTAACTGTAGCAGAAGTATCAAAGCTAGAAAGATAATTACAAAGTAGAGATCTATAGCTGTAAAAACAACTGTCAATAGTATAAAATATAAGATAAATAGAAACTAAAATATACAAAGCTGTCAGAAGATAAGAAAAAATCTGACCAGCTAAGAAAATAAGTTAAAATTTGAATATTAGAATATAAATAAGAAAAATATATCTAGAAAAGTACTGAATAAAAGAAAAAGATTAAATAATTGTAGAAAGAAGTAAATAAAATTCTTAAATAAATAAAAAAACAATTCAATAAGTTTATACAGTTTATAAATAAATATATAAAATAATTAAATATAATAAATAGCTACAAGGATGCAACTTTGAAGGATATTAAAGTTAGTAGAAAGCAGGAAACCTAAGAACCAGTACTAACTAAAATCAAACTGACAGGAAACAAAACTGCCACCCAGAAATACAGGCTGTAAAGTGGTAATCTGAGTAGCTAGAGACAACTATTATACTTTAAAAAAAGCACTTAGTAATTCAAGTAATTATCAATAAAGAAAGTACAGCTATATTGATAGATTCAGGAGCCCAAGGTAACTTTATAAATATACAATATACTGAAAGATATTGTATACAATCAGAATAAAAGAGAATTCTGTAATAAGTTTCAATACTAGATATTGCAGGAAGATTAATAGAAAGATAAATATTTAAACTACAAATAAAAGTAAGAAAATATAGCAAGGAAATAAGCTTTGATATAATAGATCTAGAAGTATTAGACTTAATTTTAAAACACTCTTGAATAAAGTAATATAACTTAAATATTAGCTGAAAAAAAAAATGAATAAAGAGATAGAGATGCAATTACTCTCTTAACTAGAAAATCTGAAATTTAGTAGAAATTGCAATACTAGAAAAAGTCTAAGACTTAACAGAAGACAGAAAAATCTTAGATATATAAAAAGTATCTTAGAACAAGCTTAAACAATCAATTAAAACTGATAAAAAAGAGAATCAAGCTAATAAGCAATAATAAATAAATAGAAAGCTATTACCAGAACTACTAGAAGAATTCAGGGAATTTCAAGTTCTATTTAAAGAATAAAAGCTATCTACTATACTACTGAAATATCAGCTATAGAATTATAAAATAAACTTCAAGGAAAATAAAATACTTAGATACTTTAGAATAAAAAGATATATACAGCAAGAATTTAAATTAATTAAATAGTTTGTAAGTAAAGAAAGAGCAAAAGAGTATATCAGGCTATTAAAAGTACTAGAAGAATATTTACTGTTTTTTGTATTAAAGAAAGACAGATTAGAGAAATTCTGTATTAACTATAAATCAGTAAATAATATAATAATACTAAATTAATACTTACTACTACTGATTGAATAAATACAGAATATATTATTTAGATATATATAGTTTACTGTATTAAACTAAAAAAAAGTATTTCATTAAATATAAATCTGAGAAGGTGATGAATAGAAGACAGTATTTATTATATTATAAAGAATATATAAATACTTAGTTATATTTTTTAAAGTAATTAATAAACTGGCAATATAACAAATATAGGCAAACCATGTGTTGAGAAAGTACTTAGAAGACTTTATTACAGTTTATCTTGATAATATTATAATCTATTCCAGAAGAATGAAAAAAGATTATAAAAAAAAAATATAGCAAGTACTACAAGAATTTTTAGAATATAATATCTTGTTAAGTTTAAAAAAGTGTAAATTCTTTAAGAAAGAAGTTAAGTTTTTAAGATATATACTTTCAGAAGAAAAAGTATAGATAAATTCTGAAAGAGTTCAGGCAATACTTAACTAGTTAATATTAACAAATATAAAAGAAGTTCAGTTATTTTATAGAACTGTAAATTACTATTGAAAGTTTATAGTAGGCTTTTCAGCAAAGATAAAGCTATTAATTAATCTATTCTGAAAAGAGAAAACCTTCAAGTGGACAAAACAATGTCAGAATACCTTTGAAAAACTTAAGAAAGTATTTAGAAAAGGAGATATATATATATACTATAATCTTGAAGAAGAAACAATAATTAATACTGATATATCTGACAGAGCAATTAGAGCAAGAATATAATAATAAAGACTAAATAATAAGCTAAGACTAATAGTATATTATATAAGATCACTGACACTAGCTGAACTGAATTACAATATTTATAATAAAGAACTGTTAGCAATTGTGAATATTTTCAAGAAATAAAGAGTTGAACTCCAAGGTATAAAATACTAGATACTTGTACTATTAAATTACAGTAACCTGCAATACTTTATAATAATAAAAGAATTGACTAGATAACAAGTAAGATAGTATAAAACCCTTGCTCAGTACAACTTTCAAATACAGTATTGCAAAGAAACAGACAATATATAGGCAGATACACTAAGCTACTGAACAGACTTAATAAAAAATAAGAAAAAGAAAAAGAAAACTCTTTTTATATAGAGCTAGAAAAAGTTGATATTCAATTAAACTGCTGTAAATATAATCTAGATTATTATATTAGAATCCTTCTTAGAAAAAAAACTACAATAAGAAATTAAAAAAGAAAATACTAAGTTAATTCTGAGAGTTAAGAGAATAATAAAACAAGATAAATTAATACTATACTAGAATAGAGTATATATATTAAAAGCAATATAATACAAAATAATCTAGTAAAAATATAATAGTTCAACAGCAGGATATTTTAGAAATAAAAAGATAATTAATAAAATTATCAGAATATATTACTGGCCAGAAATATAGTTAAATATCTGGAAATATATTAACAAATATAATTTATATCAGAAAAGTAAGACAGTATAATACAAAGAATATAAACATCTACAGCTGATATCAAGACTTAAAGCTCTATAGAAACAAGTTTTAATAGACTTTATAATAAAGCTATTAGAATTGATAAGCAACAGATAAATATATAATATTATATTAATACTGACAGATATACTTTCAAAGTACAAATACTTTATAATATACACAGAAAAGTTAAGTATAAAAGAATTATCAGAGATAATTGTTGAATAAGTAATTACTAATTATAAATTATTTACTGAATAAATTACAGATTAAGATATATATTTTATAGAATATTTCTAGCAAATACTGATACAGTAACTTAGAGTCAAGTACAATATATTAACAGTATATTATCTGCAGATAGATAGATAAATAGAAAAGCTTAATCAAACACTGAAACAGTATCTGAGATACTATATAAATTATAATTAGAAAAATTGAGCAGAATTGCTATTGATAGTATAATTTATATATAATAGTTTAAAATATATAACAACTAGAATAATACTATTCTTTGTAAACTACAGAAAAGAATTAACAATTAAAAAAAGTTTACTGAAAGTATTAAACTGAAGTTATAAAAGTAAGATAACAGCTTAGAAATTAAGGAAAATACATAAAAACCTGTACAATAATATTAAGTTTACTAATAAAAGAATGAAAGCCTACTACAATAAAAGACATGAGAATATATTTAAATTTGAAAAGAGAGAGAAAGTATATCTTCTACAAAAAAATATTAAAATAAAATAACCAAGCAAGAAGTTGGACTTTAAAAAACTAGAACTATTCAGAATTTAATAAAAAATATCAGAATTTAATTATAAACTGGAGCTGTTAAAAATAATATAGATATATTCAGTATTCTATATATTACTAATAAAAAAAGCTAGCCAGAATATCAGATACAGAAAAATCAAAGTTGAGAATAAAAATAAATATAAAGTTAAAGAAATTCTAGAACAAGGTTAGATTAATAGAAAAATATACTATCTAGTAAAATAGAAAGATTACTCTACTGAAGAAAATATCTAAGAACTAGCTAAGAATTTACAAAATTATCAGGAGAAGATAAGAAGATATCTTTAGCAAGAGAATAAACTGACAGTAAATCAGACAATTCTAAGACAGACTAGTCAAGAAAAGCCAGCTAACTGATCTGATTGAATAATAAAGTAAAATAATAATAGAGCAGGGAGTATTTATTTAGTTTTTTAAAAAATATATTTTAAAAAAAAATCAGAGCAGATTCCAGATAATTTATTTCTTTTATAAGAATTTTTATATTACAGTTTCTAGTAATAAAATAAAAAGATATTTACTCTTTTTTCTTTAATAAGAAAAGAAAATTTTAGTTAATATAGATTTTACTAATACAATATTTATTTTTACAAAGATATAATAAACAGGATAAACTGTAGAAATCTATTATAATATACAGAGAAGAAGATAAGAAACAACTGTTGCAAGAAAAACTAAGGACACTGCTATAGCAATTAATCAGGTCAGTAAAGCAAACCTGCTTAGAGTAACAATTTCAGAAAAAATAGAATAAATAGAGTTTATATAGTATAACAAATATAGTAAAACTTATAGAAAATAAGAAATCTTATAAATATAAAGAAACAACTGGCAACAGAGAGATTATTTATTCTTAGAACAAGAATACTGCAGAGAGAGAGATAATATTATAAATCTACAGTATATTTCCAAAGTAATTAAATAGCAGGAGAAGTTATTCTTAGAAGAATAAATTCAAGTTCTAGAAAGTTATATAACAGAGAAGTCTATAATAAGCTTTAGCAGAATAGTCTATTTAAAACTATTTAAGAAAAAGTCTGTTTGAAACTACTTAAAAGGAAGTCTATTAGAAACTACTTCAGAAGATCTTGTTAAGAACTACTTCAGAATTCTAGAATTATATATAAAAATAGATTTTTATCTATTATCTAGAGAAGTTTTTATAATTTCTTGTAATTATTTCAGTTTATTACTTTATTTTATTAGTTAAGTATTAACTATAGCAATCTAGAGCTTTATAATTTAGATCTGCAAGAATATCTATAACTTTAATTACTTTACTATAACCAGAGCTTGTTTATATTTTTTTATAAGAACTTATTTCAAGACTCAATCTACATTCTAGTGTCCCACTACTTTAAGCTCTTGAAGTAATTGATCAAGTTCTTCTGATACTTGCTACCCTCCAAAGCTCTTTAAACTCTTATTATTGTTAACTATTTCCTACCTCAGCCTTACTGGTATGGAATACTCTGACCAGACTAGGTCAAATCCTCTAACAATAAAGTATTTTCAAGTACACCACTCTAGCTATAGATACAGATTGAAACTTAATTATATTAAAAAATATAAAAGAAACAGTAGAAAAATAGATTTAAAATTATTTAATAGTATAGTTTGAAAAAAAAATTCAAGAAATTTAGAAATTACTAAAATATATAAAAAAATATAAAATTAAATTAAAATAAAGAAAGCTTTATAATTAAGTTTTAAAGAAATTAATAAAACTATAATAGCTATTAAGAAAATATAATATCTATAATAAAGAGAATTAGTATTCAAGTATATTCAGAAGTTTCAGAAAAAGAGTATATTTTTAAAATAAAGAGATAATACTCTAGCTAATCAGTACTATCAAAGACTGAAAGAAGAAGTTAAAGATAAAATTACTTAATTAAAAAAGAAAAAGAAAAGTCTATCAGAACTGATAAATACAGCTATTAGAATTAATAGTTAACTATAGAAAAGAAAGCTCAAGAAAAAGAATATATACAGAAATTAATTAAGAAAAATTAATTAAAATTAACAGAAAGACCTGTATAGATATCAATTTGTAAAAATTAATATTATTTAAAAAAAATCACTATAGATAAATTAAATAAAAGAATTTAAAAAAGAGAAAATACTTTAACTGTAATAAAGAAAAATATTATATATATAAATATTAAATTAAAAGTAGAATTTCGATTTGCGTCAGGCATCCCGTGTGGTTAGCGCCGTCCCCATCCAGCCTAACGCGTCACTGCTGGCGTCGGTGATGTCACCTCTTGCCCAATAATCGATGAGCTCTTCCATCTCTCTCCTTTCCTCCTCTAATCTCAATGCCTCTCCCCCAGCCAGGCGTTTTCGAGCCATCCTGTTTAAAAATCACCCAACCCTATTCCCTCCTCACTTTCTACGTTACAGGAGTAATGGTCTCGCAGCACAGCATGGACATGTTTTTCGAGGACAACGAGGCCGAGAAGGCAGAGCGCACGAGTCTCCTTAATGAACTCGATAACCTCGTGGAAGGCGCATCATTCTCACGAGAACTCTGGGCCTGTCTACGCGTGGCGGATCTTGGCTCACTACGGTTAATCGTGGAGGACGTTAAGCACAGTCGACATCCCGAGCAAAGTCTAGGCGGCTTTGAGCAGTCGGTGAAGGAAAGCAAACTGGTGCGGCACTGTAAGTCCTCCCTAGATAACAATATCGGTTCCCTTGCGTAAAGAATGCCAATAATAATCATTAGGGAAGCAACAAACGCGAAATGACAGCCGGGCCACTTCAACAGCTACAACTCCCCTCCAACCCAGTACTCCAGCTCGATCAGATGTGTCTGGGTCGCCTGCTACTCAGTCATCAGGCCATCGCAAGCGACGACGGGATGGGGTCCAAATGAGAGACCAGCTACAAAGCGAACTTGTTAGTTTGTTCGTTCCGCCCATGGGAAAGTATTCCTGCATGCTGACTGAGGGCCAGTGCCGCAAACGAGACCAAAGACGATGTGTCATCACAAAATCTGGCGAACCCGTTGAAGTCGCCCATATTTTCCCTTTCGCTATGCGAGGTTTACAGACTGAGGAAGCGAGGGCACAACGTTTCAGTCCATGGAAGACCTTGAAGCTCTTCTGGACCGAGGAAAAGGTCAACCGATGGCTCAGCGCGATCCAAGCTACCACTGAGACTCCAAAGAACCTTTTCTGCCTCGCCCCACACGCCCATGCCTATCAGGGCAAGGCTTACTTTGCTCTTAAATATCTCGGAAGCAACGAGGAGAATACAAGCCGTACTGTTGTGTTTATGTGGCTACCTCACTTTGACAAACCTCATTCACTTCGAGTATGCACAGAACCTTCCGCCGCGCCCGTTATACAGCTCAGAAAGGATGGTGCTGGTGGGGTTGTGGGTCTATGGGATGTGTCAACTGAGTCGCCCATCTCCACTGGTGATCAAATTGTCCTGGAAACTACAGACCCTGTCGGCCTTCCACTCCCGGATGTCGACCTTCTGGAACTCCACTGGGTTTTGCAGCGTGTTGTCGCGATGGCTGGTGGTGCGGAACCCCGAGACGAAACCTATGAAGCAGACGATGAAGACGATGACGAGTGCGGCGCCTGGGCTGATGACGGTTCGGACGTATCTAACCTGTCTCTTCCACAAAAATCCACCATTTCGTCGTCATCTTTCAATGATGAAAAGAGGATGGTGCTGGACCTTCATTCATGCGACTCCCATGGTGTATCTGTTGGGCCTTACTGTCATGCTTAGCTAGCCCTACAAGTATGAATACAAAAGAGGTCATAAGCCTTAACTGCTTCCGCAATTTGAGCTCTCCTACAAGTTATGTGCACATTATAGACCTTCTAAACGCGTAAATTTTGCTGGAATCCTTCTCTTCTGATATTGTGAGCCTAATAAAGCTCGGCATTAGGAGTACATAATAACAAGTTTGAAGACTCAGGGCTGCGGTACTGGCCATAGCACAACAAATTTGTCATTCTTTGAAGTGAATGGAAGAATACAGTATACCTCCCAGAACCGCTATTCGAGGGACTGGGGACTGTGGCTGTGAGTCAAGGGACTTGCGTGGGCGCCTCACTTTTTGATACCAAGAACCTCCAGAAACGGCTGCACTGACGCAAACTGAAATTCTAGATAGGAGTATATTATATATTTATAAAGTTATTTTATATTTCTGAATCTATTAATACAGCTGTATTTTTTCTATTAATAATTATTTAAATTATTAAATATTTCTTTCAGAGTATAATAATTATTTCTAGCTATTTAAATTGCTATTTTACAGCCTGTATTTTTAGATAGCAATTTTGTTTTCTATTAGTTTAATTTTAGCTGATACCAGTTTTTAAGTTTTTTATTTTTTATTAACTTTAATATTCTCTGAAGCTGTATTCTTATAATTATTTATTAAGTTTAATAACTTTATATATTTCTTTATAAATTGTATAAATATATTAAGTTATTTTTTTATCTTTTCAAGAATTTTATTTATATTCTTTTGCAGTTATTTAATTTTTTTTATTTAATATTTTTTTATATATAAATGTATTAATTAGTTCTACTATATTCTTGATTTTGCATTTCATTGCAAGCTAATATTATATTTTATAGAATATTGCTAGATACTTTATATATATTTAATATTTAATATATCTATTAAATTCTTCTATTTTCTGAATTATAATATATTTTTATTCTATATTAAAAGTATATTCTGCTTGTTTCAGGTAATTGATTTAATACTTATAAGTTTTTAAATATATATATTAATATTTTAATCTATAACAGTATAGTTAATATTTTTTTTTATTATTTTATCTTTATTTTTTATTATAGTATTTACAAATTTAGTCTGTGTTTCTTTTATAAAAATTTTCTTTATATATAATTGATATTGTATTTTAATATTTCTAAATATAAAATATATAAAAGCAGTTGATTTTTTAAAGTTTATTATATTTTTATTATTACTTGACTTAGTATATATTACTTTTAATTTTTCTTAATTCTTTGTAATTTTTTAAGTATTTTATCAGCAATTAATATTTCTATTTTATATTATAATACTATTTCTTGAACTTTTATTACTTATACTTCACTATTATATTTTTTATAGTTTTTATTTTAAATTCTTCTGCTATAGAATTTTATTTTGCCCCGCCGCTGCCCCTTTGGGCGATTCTTGGCGCCCTTTTGCGACGCGCCGAAGCAGCGCCTTCGCGCACGGCGCCCACGCAAGATCCACGCACCAACCAATCTTTCCACGTGACTCTCTGGTGTGTCAGCGCCAGGGCGAAGCTTGACGCCAGAACGAAGCCACTACATGTGCTTCTGGAGGCCACAGAAAACGACTCCCCCCCTCTCGCACCCGCTCCTTGCAGTCGCGCGACCGATCACCCAGCTCACCCAGCTCACCCAGTTCGCGCGCTAGTAACCATGGCCATGTCTCCGTCACATAAGACTGGCGGCTCCCTCCGCGAGCTTGCTCGTCTTTTGTCTCTACTTCCGTGTTTGTTGAAGTCACTGTTGTCCTGCTTCGCTTCCACACTCAATCTCTCCACGCGTGGGAAACACCTCCGTTCCCTCAATCTCCGATCTTGGCCCGTCTTGTTGTCCCCGCCGTAGCCGGTCTCTTCACCACACCGTGCCTCCTGGCCAGCCTCTCTTTGACCGTCCACTGTTGGAGCGTCGCAACGATACGGCCGACGAATCTTTCTCCATGAGCGTGACTGGCGAGTCCAGCAGTGGGTACGACACTGAGCTGACCGACCCGGGTGCCGGACCACCTCGGAAGCGGCCACGGCGAGGAGGTCGGGGCTCTATGCCAACGCCAGCACAGAAGGAGGGCGCAAGGGAGCCTGTTGGCCTGCATCACTGGCAGGAACAGTATGAGGATCCCGCAGATGACACGGATGAGGATCTGGCAAAGGTCCCTGCTGACTTTGGCGGGTCAAAGAATACGGCGTTGCTCAGAGAGCGAGTGGAGGATCGTTGGAAGCGGTAAGCCTGATACAGTGGCCGTTCTCCGCGCCTCTGTTGAGGACCACGTCCGTGAGATCAAGCACTAACTCCAGGAAGCTACTGTGCGGCGAAGGCATCAAATTCCGGTACCGATGCCAAATGGGATGATCCTGAAGTGGCGCTTTGCCAAGCATCCGCGAATGATGTGCACCGGTTTTTCAACTGGACTCTGGGGAAGCTTGAACGGGGAAAGAATGGCCGCAGACTCAAGGGGATTCGTACCACAGGTGCACTCGAGGCCGACTGGAAGTATTTCCAAGGGTACTACAAGAAGGTGACGAAGAGCCAGGTCGGCAAGGAGATGAGTGATGAAGTTCGCTTGGTATGTCGGAGCAACCCCACCCCCTGTGTAAACCAGAAATTAAGATACTGATTGATGTCCGAGGCAGGGCATGCGGTGGCTGGCCGATAAGTACAGCCTCAATGATCAAGTTCGCCAGAATGTTCCTGTCTACATCGAGGATATGGTTCCCTTCAACGAAACCGTCCTCCAGACATTGGAAAAGCGATTTCACTTGGGATTGCAGCGCCTTCTCCTGTGTTTCTTCAACATGTTGGGTACCTTTACTGTTAACCGGGAAAGCGCTATCCTCAACTTGCAGTACAAAGA
Source organism: Polytolypa hystricis UAMH7299 (assembly GCA_002573605.1). NCBI lineage: Eukaryota > Fungi > Ascomycota > Eurotiomycetes > Onygenales > Polytolypa > Polytolypa hystricis. The sequence continues at coordinate 128,801 of PDNA01000077.1, forward strand.
TCTACTGCTGTCGGTGCAGCGAAACCCACACGGTGGACCCCCAGTCCCATGTGTTGATTTCAAACCAGAATTCGTGAAAAAGCACCTGGGGATGAAGAAGCTGTAAGTGATCTACCAGCCCCCCACTTCTCTGTTATTTGGCTTTCCCTATTCTTGCATACTAACACTGAGGGCAGAAACACGTTTATCCTGCCAGAGATCATCTATGGTATATCTCTTGTCTACAGCCCCCATGTCTTCCTCTTCGGCTTTCTGTTTCACGCCCGTGCATTTGAGAACTCCCGCCTTCAATCAATGGAAGACGTACGGCGGCTGTTTCCTGAGGATGGCTGCCAGGAGATGCAGCTGCCACTGAAGCGCGAGATGGACAACTATTATATCTTCTGCAAGGTAGGGACTGTAGGCGGGAAGGTGCGAATCCTGCGAGACACACCCATGAGCTCTGGTACTCTGGATTCCCAGCAGAAGAGCGCAAGTGAGATCCACGGATTGGAGAACCCTCTCTACGCGCATGAGTTTCGGTATGGTGGAGGCAAGATGCTTGATGAAAGTGGTACGTGAAGCCTTCGCTAGGTGTATGGTACTCTGGCTTTATGTTAAAAATGCTAACAAGGGATAATCATCAGGATTTGTCAGTCAAGCACAGATGAATGTGATCATGAACCATGCCAACAGTAGCACATTCCTCAAGTACTACCGTATACGACGCCATGCCGGCTTACAGGAAGTCATGTGTGGACTCGATCCGGACAAGGAATTTGACCGGGCATTGACGTCAGCGAGCCGATGGAGGGACAGGCGGCGGCCCCGTTATCTCACTGACGCAGAGAAGGCTTCTGTGGAACAGAATCCTGAGCTACAGGCGGTCATCTCTGTCCGTGAGCGCTTGGCTGACCTGTATGGCCGTACGCGGGATCCTGCTCTGATACCGGTACTACGGTCGCAGCAACGAGAAGTTATGAACACGCGACAGAGATTGCAATACAAGCTGAGATTGAAGGTGCGCGGGGATTTCAGTCGGAACCAGGCCGTTCTTGACATTGACCGCCAACTGTCTGGAGTGACAGCCAATGATAATGGATCCCAACAGCAGCCGCGGATTGAATTCGAGATGCCACCTGCGCAGATCCATCTGCTGGACAAACTTCTGGCCTTACCCAAGTCGGACTCCCTGGAAGACGAGTGGCGGCGGCGTAACGAAGCAGTGGAGGCCGTGAGACAGTACTGTGGTTTTCTCGAGGGCGGCCCCCTGCGAGGACGGCCGAAGCGATCCAGGTCGCCTGACGAGGCCTTCCCCGACGATGCCTCTCCGGAGAAGATCAGGCAGGAGGAGGAACGGCAGCCCATCGATGAGCGTGCCCAGCCGAAGCCAAAACCCCTGGACTGCTTTCAATGTGGAAGGCTGTATTCTGACCACCAGGGCGTTCGAAGGCACTTCCGGTCCGCACATCTCAATGACCGCAGATGTGGCCCCTGTGGCCTTTCACTCCCAAGCGAGATGCATCTGCGAAGTCATGCTGCGAAAACCCACAGTCTCCGCACCTGAACAACCACTCTAAATATTGATACGTTTCTTGATCTCTTTTTTATCATCATGTACATCATATAGATATTATAGACTCAAACTCTCCTGGTTTAAATGTTTCCAAACGCATAGAGCAATTTGATCCAGGTTGGAGCTTTAGCGCCTCTTTAATCAGTTTGGGGCAGCGGAATTTGATCCTAGGCTTCTTGGGTTTCTGCTACTGTAGAAGGAAGGATGCCTAGTATGTCGAGATGGAATCGATTGCTCCTCACTTTGGCCCCCACCATTGAAATCTATGTCAATTTATCTTCATTTCCCTCTAGCATCCACAGGCAGGAGGTAGTGAGCTGCCCCAGAGAGTCTAGCGCCAATGTTTTTCCCTCGAATATTCTCCTAGACGATGACACCAAGTCTTCAAGCTCATCTTCTGTAGAATCTAGGCTCTTAGTCTAAGAAGCACAACAAGTCTAGTAACCCAACTTATTGTTTTTTCAAGGTCTTCTCGCGATAAGCAAGCTCGAGTCATGCTTGGAGGACTCCACAGGTGAAAATTGGCATAGTGAAGAGTGTATCGCAGTTCTCAAGATCACCTATAGCCCAGCCACACCTAGCGATCCAACTTTACAAGGCCTGATAACACATTTCTTTTCCAGCATCTTTCCAGCCTTCATTCTCGAGAGGATTTCCGCGCGATGTTGAAGGACAATCCAGAGTTTACATATGACATTTTGACATTGATGATTGAGAGGATGCTTGGGCTGGAAAAGACTGAGTGGTAGGCATGCATTAGCCAACAAGACCATCTACATGACAATGAGCTCATTCCGAATTAGTGACAGACAAGAAGCTCAACAGACAGCGGCTTCTCCTGTGATTGCAACATATGATCCGGCTTTGGCCTTAAGAAATCCTAGGCGGCAGTCAAGACGAGCTCTACACACACCTTGCAATAAGACATTCACTGGTATGCATGCTCCCATCAATGGTGCACTGATTGTGCCAAAGTATTCTGTTCACTTCAAAAGGCCAGATCGCACCGTGTGACCTTTCACAGTGGTTTCTAGGATATTGGCAAATTAACAATTATACCTGAGACTTGTAAATACATGCATTGCAGGGGTAAAGAAAGACTTTTCTCGATCCAACGCCGTGAAAATATTGCCTGCTCACTGCATCCTATCGTTGGCAGCCAGCATGTTGATGCCTTTTGTATCCAAGACTTAGCACAGTAATCTCCTTCGTAGGGATACAATCCAGAGATTCCACGCAAGTGACAGTTCTAGCAACCTTCACGAACCACAGCACCTTTGCATGCTCCAGGTTTCAAGTTTCAAAAAAAGGCCACGAAACAGTCAGAAGATGCAAGGCTGATCCTGTTTTGAAGTATAAATTAAGAGAGCCAGATAGGGGGGAACCAAATGAGTGCCAGCAGACACCACACATCAAACAATCCATTTCTCTGTCATCAAAACGCATCAGTTGTCTGCGACAGCATTGAGGCCATAGCTGTCATCAGAATACCAGTCCAGATCATTCTCCAGCAGTTTATAGAGTAGGCAAATCTCGCCTCCATCGGTCAAACAGTCCCCAAGAACCGGTTTTGGAGTATTCAAGCGTGGCTGAGGAGGGCAGTTGCAATGGCCTTCCACGATCTTTTCGTCCGAGTTACATCGGCAGGTACGGAGATGAGTCAACTGCCACTCGATTGAAGCGAGGTTCAAGTCATCCACTTTCTTCTTATATGCCCTGCAAGCCTCAATATGGTGCTTGATCTTCTCCACGTCAACCCGTCCCCTCAGCTCAAACCATTTCTTGATCTCCCGAAGCCATCCAGTATTCCAGCAACTAGGCTCTGGGTCGAGCATAAAGCGATCAGGCACCAGCTTTGACAAGTTAAGCATTTGCTCGATGCAACGAACATGGTACAGTGTGCGGTAGAAGCTTTTATTTCGGTAGTTCTTATCGACAGCAGCTATCCGGTATTCATCTCTGATTGAAGATTCAGATATACACAGAAAGGCTTTACTATCATCAATAGCCGTTTCGAACTGCTTGCTGCGTATCGGACCAAGCCAACGAGCTATTTGGGCACCACTGCATGGCTAACCGCCAGGCAGGAGCTAAATATGCTGTTTATCAGATCTTATCGGCCGAAGCATCCAACCATTCTCTGATGTTTCAGGGATACGGACCAACATTTTCCGTACCGAAATGTGTGGTTGCCCCTCATCAACCCCACCTCGGTGTTGATGGCACCCAAACCTCTGCTGGGTTCGAATCTCACATGATCGTTTGTATTATTCCTTATACATATTTTGCGTTCAACACATTCTTAAACAGAAGTGGCCCAAAGCGGCTTCATCATCTTGCTCTTTCTTCGTCGCTCCTTATTTTATAAATTTATCCAACCCCTTGGTCTTGTTGTTGCTCGTCTCCCACACAGCAGAATGCCAAACTGACACTTATCCCCAGCATCTCCGCTTTACTCACTACATTCTGAGATTGCTTATTACCTACGTATTCCATCTTTATCGCGGGTCATCGTCCTAATTGCGGTTTCCGTCATCCGTTCTCACTCATACAACATCCCAGAAGAGGAAGAATCCTCCTCGCGCAGACGCTAGCAACTCTGCCATTTATTTTTGCTCCTTTGCACCCACTGGAAGCCTTTATTCTTTGCCATCATTAGGGTGAAATTGGTGCAAGCAACTCCGATCCTATGCGCTGTGACTAACACTTATTTTGAGACAGTTTTGATGCCCATGATTTGATGCGCTTATCCTCTACGGCTTTACATCGAGCGAACCTTAAGTCATTTCCCAAGCGGCTTTTGCGAATCCCGTTTTCTAACGTCGATCGAACAATTCTGCTTATCTTCAACAACTTTGTGCCCAAGCTGCATGCGACTCCAGACGCCCTTTTCGCTCCCACAGTCTATCCGAAAATTATGGCTGATGAGCATACGCTTGGGGCTAAGGCACTGGGCGGGGAATGGGAGGAGATAGGTGCTAAAAATTTTGAGATAGTCGAGAGCATGACCATGGAATTTGAAGGTCTTTCATGCAACGTTGTGGATAACAAGGGAAAGCTGGTGGAGACATTGGGCAAAGACCACGGGAGAGTAACTCGGGAGGTTGGTGATGGGTATAAATGTTTCGTAATGCGGGCATGGGTTAAGTTTGAAAAGAAGTCAGCATGAAGCGTGCAAGGGGACAGTTTTTTATGCAAATGTATTTTTGATAGCTTGTGCTCAAATTAAGGCAATGGCATGTATCCGGTCTCCGGGTCACCCAGACCTAATAAATTGCAGATCTTAAATCCGTGGTAGTAGCTGAGTCTGACGAGGAAGAACGCATCCTCATTTACGGTTACTGGCAGGTGTAGAGAGAGGCAATTTGTGACCGCCAGCCCGCCATTGGCCTGCTCATCTCTCCACAATCTGCTCTCCTTCATTCCGGTGCAGAAAGGCTCGGGGAGATTTTCACTCATACGACGCCGCATGAATGAAAAGGAACAATAAGGACCTTGCCCTAGTAATTCTAAATAACCTCGATAGGATTAGCATGGACAGTGATGTCTTAATGAGGATTGTCTCACCGGTGGCTTGATAATCCACTTCCTTCTTTCCTTCCTTCCACTCTCGGCCGGTCGGGATCGCACTGGAGGGAAGGTTGTCCAATGGCGGTATTGAGCTGCCTGGCGGATTGAAGGTAGTACCTGTCGTATCTATGGTTAGCGCTCGGTAATACGTACTGGGAACGCCCTTGCTCACTAGTCTGCACCATTCCGCTTCCCTGAGTTTCTGCTCCTCCTGTACCAGAATGCACGGCGAGTGACAATCCAATGTCCCTTGCAAGCTTTGGACTCGCCGATGATTGCTGCTCATCTGACTGAAGTCGGTCTATTTCAGATCAGAGAATTTATTAATACGCACGTATCCAGCAGAGTGTCCAAATCTGATACTTACTTTCCACACGCCTACGTTTTCTTGAGGATTCTTCACGAGTAGTGCAGCTCTCTATCTCAAGGTTATGGTAGCCTAATTAACAATTAGCTTTACAACAGGTGAATAGATGCAAGGAAGCTCACTATCAAGGAAAGATATTGCATTCGGCTGTCTGGGCAAGTTTGCCAAAACCTTCCTTATCTGCACTCGTACAACCCAGTTTTGAGGAAGGTGTTGGCCTGCCAGATATTTTTCCACATTGTTCAGAAGCCAATTGTACTCTCCAGTCGGCGATTGAGCCAATGCGCTGCAAGAGATCATACAGAATATTGCGGTCGGGCAGCTAAGCCTCTGGAGATCAGCCCAGCGAGACCCTCTTTGACCATTGCTCTCGGCATTGTCCTCCGACAACTTCTTGAGATTGTAACTGAGCTTTCGCAGTGGCAAATTTTCTCCCCGTCGTATGAGTCCGGCAACTGGACCAAGTCTCTCCAGAACAATAGCTTGGGTTGCAAGGTATGATGCCTTGTTCTTCCAGGAAGAAAAGGAACCCTTGCCATCGTCGTGAAATTCGAACATATTGGTGACAATCCCATCTAAATTCTCAGAAATTCGCTTCGACATAGTCATTTGTGCAAGCCGTTGCCGTATTCTATGTTTTGGATCTTGCAGTTCAATTTGAACCGTGCATTCGGTTGTCTAAAATGAACAAGAGATTTAGCAGCTGGTTGCGAGTGGCCCAAAAGAGCGATGCCACTCCTTATGAGCTTCTAGATTCTTTTAAATGCCAAGAATTTCCCCACTTTCGGATGACGTACTTAAGCGAATGCACGTGCTCGCTTCGAACTCGAAGAACCCCATTTCAATTCCAATTAAGTAACGTTGAGTTCGGGTGGCGATGAGCCCTTGCTAGCTGATCATTTTCTCGTCCGACGTACTTGAAAACGCAGGTTTGAAAGCCAACATCAGATCGTGATGCTCCTGATCTCTCATCCACTTAGGAATGAATATGCAGGGCAACTGAGCTGGCTTTCCTAAATGTTTTCTTTCCGAGCCTATACCAACAGTCCCCAAACAGAACCAATGAATGCTCAGGTCTTATGCATGGCGATTTGATATTTGCTTCTTGTTGTTGCTCCTGCACCTAGGTCGTATTCCATGTGGTGCGATGTGCCTCACATTGCCCAGGATGGATGAAGCGAGATAGACCTCTAGAATTTGATACTACAGCATATAAGGAGGCAAAATTCCCCCGAATCCTGAGGTAGTGAATAGGTTGTCAAGAAACCCAAGCCCTTAGCAGGTCATCTCTCCGGAAAACATTCGCGCGGACTTTTGGACACATTACTCCATCAATTATCACGATGTCTGGCAAGGCTCCAGCTCTTCCGTCGACCCCTCGGGCTCCCTCACCACCGAGAACTCCTATTGATAGCCCCGCGACCTCGGCTGCTAACCGAACGCCCGCCAATAGCCCTACTCTCGACGAGAGTCGACAAGCCCAACCGTTTCTAAAGAATTTTATAGGTGAAATGCCTGGCTATCAGAGCAAGGCATGGAGCCATGCTCCCCAAGCCATCGGGGCCGCAAAGGGGGGAGGTGTTTCTCTCACTTGGAAAACGGACAAAGAGGGCTCTCCTGATATGGAGCCAAAGAGCCTGCATGGTGTTGAGCAAGCACGCCTAAATAAACCATCGGTATTTCTTGCTTCCTTGATTGCGGCCGTCAGAGCCACCATTGACCAGTTGTTTAGGTTGCGCCGAGAGACGCAAGTGACCCCGTGCCGTACCGCCAGGATGAGACGCGCAACAGGGGCGGCCACACGGCTCGTGAACAGCCAGAGCGGCCAGACACCCATACCGGCTATCCGGCCACACGCAATTCGAAATCTACGGAAATGGATCACTATTTCCCAGAACCCCCTCGAGATTCGTGATTGTGAAGCTCACCTTTCTGTGTCAAGATTTAGTATTTATTCTCTTTTCGAACGCGCTATTGAAAACGAGATTTAGATGCAGAGAATGGCAAGCTATCTGGCTCGGTTCAGCTGTGGGTATGATCACTGTAGATTTGTCTTCAAAGCAGAGTGTGGGATACAGAACCATTGCTCCTAATTTATCGTGTGGATATGTTGTTATCTTGGCTTATTTCGGATAAATTTGTTCACTTCATGTCAGATTGGAAAGGTTCGCTATAGTACAATTACGTATCCAAGCCAGACGATGATCAGTCACATATTGAGAATCTAGATCTGGATGAATGAATTGCGCATGTGTATGTAGTTACGTTCTTCGCTCACGAAAGCCGTATGTGCATGTTTGCTATGTTTGCTATGTTTTAAGAGATCCACTCGACGCAGGTGAACACGCCTGTGGTTGGACCGGATTCCGATGGAGGGGCGGCTTCTGCATGTCACGATATCATGTGACCATATATGGTTTGATGTCTTATTGTGAGAGCAAATCTTTTTGCCCGTATCTCACCACTCAGTAATTTTATATAAATGCGTCTTATAAGTTCTTCACTTCTGCACTGTGGTTGAGTTACCCATTGGATATTGTTGTTGTGAAGTCTTTAGGTCGCAGCTTGTTCTGAGTGCTACTATTGTCAGTGAACCCTGGTGATCTGATATCAGCAACATGGCGACCGGTGATACCTCCGGAATCCGTCGCACGGTTCTTACCGAGCGTGTTGTGGCTATTACGTTTCTACATCCCAAATTCAAGCTCGCTGTTGAAAATGCCGGAAGGGCAGCGACGATTGCTGTCCAACAAGCAAAAGCCGAAACAGATCATTTGAGACTACCAAATGATAAACAGCACATCATCATTGAAAAAATCTTGATGAACCACTATATACCAAAAGTAAGAAGGACCACCATAAATAAAGTAGCAAGCTAACTTAGTCTGGCAGTATCTTGGTGACCCTATTTTGGCAAGTTCTCTCCAACCAAAT